>PVKM010051284.1:0-10510 GCA_004027735.1 Carollia perspicillata
ATTTACAATCACCAAGATATGGAAGCAGCCCAAGTGTCCATCAGTAGATGAGTAGATAAAACAACTGTGGGACATTTCCACAATGGAATACTACTCAGCTATAAAAAAGAAAATTTTACCTTTTGTGACAGCGTAGATGGACCTGCAGAATATTATGCTAAGTGAAATAAGCCAGTCAAAAAAAGATAAATACCATATGATTTCACTCATATGTGGAATCTAATGAACAAACTGAACTAACATGGAAAATAGAGACAAACCCATAGACGGAGAGCAGATGACAACTAGTGAGGGAGCAAGGAGCACATGGAGGGGTTGAGCAAAAAGGTAAAAGGACTCATGGACATGGAAACAGTGTGGTGATTGCTGAAGGGAGGAGGTATAAAGGGACTACATGGTAATGGAAAAAATAGAAGAAAGATTAAATCAAAAAATAAAATTATTATCTACACAGTCAACCAGTAATCATGACTGCAACAGATTTATGATGTTTCCTACTCAAATAAAACCTTAAAATATAAAAAGAAAAAACAGTCCTTGAGTTACTGCCAAACAAAATAACATGGCTAGCAACAGAAAAGCATGGATTGACACAAGATGATGCAATTTATGTTATGTTAGTTTACTTTCATGTTACGATCTCAGGAGTCCATTTATCCCGATAAGAAAATGAATTGAAGTGCATCCTGAAGAGTAATTCAAAGTTTAAACCTTATATCTCATCATTTCTAATATTAGCCTCAGCTCAGATGTTTTAAAAATCCTGAGCAACATGCATAAAATTAAAATGCAAGCTGTCACTGAGAATATAAAATAAATATCACTTAGGAATTCTTGCCTTGTGAATTTTCTAAACACACACACACACACATTTAACTATCAACAGCAATATAATTCAAATCACAATTTTTTTTAATATTTAAGGAAAAATAAAATAGTAGTTTGATGTAGTCTCATCAGTTTTTCCCTTGGTTTCTCTTGCCCTAGGAGATATATTGGCAAAACTATTGCTACAAGGATGTCTAAAATTTTACTGCCTGTGTTTTCTTTTAAGATTTTTGTGGTTTCTTGACTTACATGTAAGTGCTTTATCCATTTTTAGTGTGTTCTTATGTATGGTGTAAGAATGTAGGAGACCATTCTGTGTGGCATGGGCCCAGCTCCCACTCGGAGACGGAGATGCACAGGACTGACGCCCACGGTTAGGTTTTCCCATGGGGAATCAGGCCTGCAATGTACCTAGGCCACTTTGAGACTTGCTTTTGCTAAAACTCCTTCACCCTGAATTGAGGCAACAAACATTTACTGCAAAGTAACTTCCTAAAATCCATGCTAAAACTTCCCAGTATGGAGTGTAACCAGTTCAACCACTTTTCCCTTTGCATTTGCAAATATCCTTCTTCTGTGATGTGGTTAGTGGCATCATCTCCTTTCTTTTCTGTAAAAGGTGACCACCTAACATGAACCTGTGCATAGTAAATGAGGACCATTATGTAATGTGCCCAGAAAAGAAATAAAGGCCGATCAAGGTAAGGACCGTGGTTTTTTCTCCCCTTGAGAGAGAAACCACGCTGTCCCTTTTCCTCCACAGGACTTGCTAGTCCATGTGAATTTCTCGTGCCTCATCCACAATGCGGTGGACCCCATGGGCTGGGGTCTGCTTCATAAGAAAGTAAACTAGTTTCTTTTTTTTTTTGCATGTACCTATCTAAGTTTCTCAACACCGTTTATTGAAGAGATTGTCTTTGTTCCATTGTATTCTCTTGTCTCCTTCGTCAAATGTTAATTGACCATAAAGACATGGGTGTATTTCTGAGTTCTCTATTCTGTTCCATTGTATGATGGCCAGGAGGCAGGGGGTGTGGGGACTGGGTGGAGGTGGGCAAAGTGGGGGGTAGGGGGAGAAGTGGGGACATCTGTCATAGTGCCAACAATAAAAATAAAGTTAAAAAAGAACAAAATACTTTAAAATGACAATCCTTTGAAATAAAATATTTTTATTCTTCCACTCTTTACTTTCTTCATGCTATCAACCAGACAAATTTTAAATGAATTTCTTATATGTAAATGCAGAGTGGGGCAAAAGTAGGTTTACAGTTGTATGTGAAACACAGAGCTAATTCTTGCATTATTATTTGTTCATTCCATATTATTTTCCATATGAACCACTGCAAGCCTCCTCTTTCCCCAACCTGTATATTCATGTCCCTTTGCTCTAAACTCAAATATTTCTGAACGGAGAAGAAACCCTTTTTGAATCATAATAACCTGATCCTTTGCAGGCTTAGAGAGGCATGGCATAGTTTCAAAATCCCTGAACTACCATACGGCCATGTTCACACAAAAGGATAGGATGGAATCAAAATTCAAATATTTCTCAGAATGGTTGATCTTCCCCGGCACAAACTGTCACTTTTACCATGCTGTAGGCAGCACGGATCACTAAGTCCAGTTGATACTAAAATCTCCCCCCAAATTAGTGCATCTTGACAAATTAAGTAGAAATTCAGCTTTCCTGTGTGTTCAAAACTCATTGAGATAATTTTTCAGTTGTTCTTCTACTTGCGACAGTTCATTCACTTACTTTCTCCCTCCCTCCCTCCCTCCCTCCCTTCATTTGGCTTTCTATGTTACTTTAACTTGCTAGTATAAATTCAATGCCTTTTAAGTTATGCCTGCAAAAAGTAAATACCTTTAGCATTATGCATTGGCCACCTTGTTAAAGCTGACTACTTCTACAAAGATGGAATTTCTATCCGTAATATTTAACTGGAGCAAATAAGTTAAATGATATATACAGTACTTAGCACAGTATATTACTTTGAAAAACAGATGGGTTTTTTATGTAAAATGCAACTGAAGCACTCACTTAAATGTAACCATTCAATTTCCCACTTCAAGCCCAAAAGCTCTTTGTGGGCATCAGGTATTTTTCTTTATCTAGCTGCCTGATAGGGCAGAGGAGCCTTTTCCACTCCATGTTCTGCAAGACGTGCTCAGATTCTCTTCCCATTCAATTTACAACATGATTCATCGAATGCTACAGCCTACTTGAGAATTTCTGAAAATACTTTCCAGCCCTGTAGTAGAAATCCATTTTTTCCGATAAGAGATGCGGTGATGACGCTGTCCGCTCAATATTCTAATTCATCTATGCGAGAAACTTCTTTCCTCCAGGCTCCCTCCAAATTCATACATGGATTGCTCTGTATGCATTAGCATCTGCAGAGAGACTAGCTTTCGCACTTACTTAAAAATAATGTCTATATTACAATTGCAGAAACAGTTGAAAATAATCAATTTTAAATACTATGATCACAGGGGTTTATCTCCAGTGATGCCGTAAAAGAATTTATAAAAGACAGTGTGCGTCCAGAGCATCAACAGGGAGGCACACTCCTCCAGACCCAGCTGCATCACGATGTTGCCGGTAGAAATGTCTCTAACCGATACACACACCTTTAATTCAGAAATACACTCCAAGTGTTTAAAACTCATGATTGACTAAATATTTAAACGCATCTAAGTATGCTTTTAAAAAGAACAAGAGATAAAAATATATATATAAATCATGAGTGACCATCATTATAAATTGTAAAATTCCTCCAATCACATATATGGGATGGTGTGCAGAGAAAATGTGTTATAAATATAAGTCACATGGTCAAATGTGATTAACTCTCATGAGAAAGGAGCAAACACGACTGGTTTCCCTTGTGACCCCATATTTTGTGTGTTTAATTGTCGGAAGATTTTAGGGTGTTCTGACCCACAACTACTTCATTATACCCTGAAGCAGTTTTCCCAGGATTCATGACCAGCAGTGGACGCTGACAACGGTGTCTTCCCTAAGCTGGTTTAGCCAGCCTGCTCCATGTTCCACGTACATTTTCATTCATTCGACTGTTATTGAGTACCTCCTGTGTGCAACGCATTGACCTGGATGTCAAATAATACAAATGGACGGTAAATAGAAAGATGAGTAAGATGAAGTCTCTGGTCTCAAATCTCGTAAAATCTAGTAACAGAGATAGCAATGTGTAACTACAGTGGTCATATAAAATAGAGTATTTTAATAGATAAAATCATGTATTAAAAAAAAAAAAAAACAGAACAAAACCCGGGGAAACACTTTGGGAAGGAGTTGCCATTGAGCTGAGTCCTGTCCCTTGAATAAGACTGTCACAGGCAGAAATTGGGGGGAAGGAATTCTAATTCAATAAAATGGCCTGAATTATTACAGAAGGGAATGTGCATGGATGGCAGATCTCAGGCATTATGAATAATTCACTATTGCTATCACGTAAGGAAAGAATCTAGAAGGAGAGAAATTATTAAAAGCAAGTTCCAGACCATGATAGAGGGCCTTAGTTACCATCAGCTCTCAGTCAGACTTCCCTAATTATCTGTGACCTGTGTGTGAACTTTGTTT
Source organism: Carollia perspicillata (assembly GCA_004027735.1). Taxonomy (NCBI): domain Eukaryota; kingdom Metazoa; phylum Chordata; class Mammalia; order Chiroptera; family Phyllostomidae; genus Carollia; species Carollia perspicillata. The sequence continues at coordinate 4,433 of PVKM010051284.1, forward strand.
CCGTAAATTCTGAGACCTCCCTGATGATTCTAAATACACACCATCTTAAAAGAAATTACAGCCACCCCTTTTCTGATGAGTCATAAGTCTTTTACCCTCTCATAACACATCATAACAGGCAGAGTTAATAAACTGGAAGGATTTTTTAAGTCTCCAGGGCAACGAACCACAGATAATTTGGGTACAGATTCCAAAACTACGGGTTGAAGTAATTGGGTATTCACACCCTTCTGAAGCTCCTGCATCGGCCCAGACAAGCACAGTAGGCTAACATCGGTGATTTAGTTTCTAAACAGAAAAACTAGACTGTTTCCCCAAAGCACTGATGAGAATGAAGGATGGTTTCAACCAATGTATTCCCTCTGTAATTGGGAACCTCTTTCCATAAGTTCACTTGATAATATTTAAGCAATTTTTATTAACTTATAGTCATATGTAAACAAAAAGGGAGTACTGTCCCCACAATTCTATCTCCCACCCCAAAGCAGCCATAAAACAGTACTGTTCATTGCTGATGAGGATGCAAAGAAATGGGTTTTCATGGATTTCCAGTAGTGGTGAAAACTCTTAGAACCCTTTGGAATATAATGTATTAAAATATCAAACGTCCAAACAATATAAATGTATATAATAAAAATCAGAGCAATCCTATAGAAATTATAGTATATGTATACAAAAATGTGTATGCTCTTATTCACTGTATATTGTTTGCAGGGGCAAGATATACCCATAAATGGTCATTTAGATGAAAATGACTGAATCAATTTGGCAAAGGAATATTAATGAGTGCTATGCAATTTTTTAAAAAACATGAATGGGATATTTATACATCAGCTATTGGAAAAACTACTAGGATATAATGGTGAGAAAGATTACTTTAATGGGTAATATACAGAATTCTCACAATCCATAAATATTATCACCTAAAAAAGTCTTACGAGTATGTATGTGTGAAGGAACATGGAAAACTTGGTGCATTGTTCCAGTTCTTGCTGTTAGCACAACAGCGACAGAGACAAATTTTTAATAATTAAAAAATAAAATACATACTCACATTGTATCCCCAGGTTCAAGGCTATTCAATGATAGGAGGCCCGTGGAAACAGCTGTTGGCCCACATTACTGATAAAAAATGTTGACCATTCTCTTTGAGCTTCTTGACTCTCTACCACCTTTGAGTCATAGTAATGACAATGAAAATGGTCATTTACAGAAAACATAAAGGCCTGTGACTAGGAAATTCATCATCTCCCTATCTAGTGACGTGCAAAATTGTCCATATTCATTCTCAGGCTTCCCCCGGATGGTACGGCAATGACTGTGCCCTCCCCTTGCAAAGCTTAGGCCCACTGGTGAGCACCCTGCATCGTCTCTTACCACAGCTGTGCCTGATTTCAATACTCACACTCTACCTAGTCTTCCCCTTCTATCTGTAAACATGCATACATCTCTCTTTTCTTAAAAACGAGACAAATAAAAGCCCTGGTTTGCATGTCTCAGTTGGCTGGAGCATTGTCCCGTAAACCAAAAAGTCCTGGGTTTGATTCCCAGTCAGAGCACATGCCTGGGTTGTGGGTTAGGTACCATGTCAGGGTGCAAACGAGAGGCAACCTATCGATGTTTCTCTCTCACATTGATGTTTCCATCTCTCTCTCCCTGCCCTTTTGCTCTCTCTAAAATAAATGAGAATGTCCTTGTGTGACAATTTTTTTAAAAAGACAACTCCTGCCCTCACACAATCTCTTTTGCCCTAATGTCCTCCACCTGGCATGTTATTAAAATATTTAATAATCGGTGTGACACAAATCACAGAAGAGCCTGAATCAGGGCCTGAGGCCCCAGTGAACTAAGTTCCCTTTGGGTCCTGGACCCTGGGGTGGTCACGGACTCTGTGCATTGTCCAGAAGAGCTGGGATGGCAGGGGGACGACAGGGAGCATCAGGAGAGCCTGGGCAGTGGCTACCACATTTGCCATTGCTTTTAATTCTCAAAATTTTTTAAGTTAAAATTTCTGAATTTTGACCAAAAGGACAGGCATTCCATTGCGTACTAGCTGAATCTAATCCGACTGACCACCTCATCTTATCTTTCTTTCAAAGCCAAATTCTTGAAATAGAAGTCCACTGGACTATAATTACAATGGCCTGTTGAACTCCTGTTTATCACCACAACGCTGAGGATGACAAGTGCTGTCAGTATGTGGGGCAGGAGGACCTCATCTGTATTGGTGGTGTGAACACAGAGTGGACAGCCACTCTGGAAGACAACTGGGCAGTTTCTTAAAAACTCAACGCACTCTCACAATACGATATAGCAGGTGCACTTCTTGATATGTCCCCAAAGAAGTTAAAAACTTACGTCCACACAAAAACCCATACAAGGATGTTTTAGCAGGTTTATTCATAATTGCCAAACTTTGGAAGCAGCCAAGATACCTACCCTTCAGTAAGTGAATGGATAAATAACCGCGGCACATACAGACAGTGGAATGTACTCAGTAATAAAAATAAATTACTTACGTAGCCATGAAATGACATGGAGACACCTTAAATGTGTATGACTGAGTGAACAAAGCCAGTCTTGTAAAGGCTCCATTCTGTATGCTTCCAACTATATGACATTCTGGAAATGTATTTTAAACTGTGGACAGTAAAGAGATCAGTGGTTCTAGATGATGCGGGGATAAACAGGTGGGGCACCCAGGCTTCACAGAGAGTGCAACTTAATGCTTGTTCTGCTTGATGCTTTAGGACAGACTGGGGTCCCTTTAGGACCAACATTTGGTCAAGCCCATAGAATGTAGACCACGAGCAAACCCTGTGGTGAACTATGGACTTTGCCTGATTATGACGCCTGAGGGCAGGTTCATCAGCATCACAAATGTACCACTTTGGTGGGTGGTCTGGAATATTGATAATGAGGGAAGCTCTGCATGTGTGAGACATCTTTGTACTTCCCTCTTAAAATTTCAGGGAACCCAAAACTGCTCATAAAATAGCTTTTAAAAAATTCCTAGTTATCCTTCAGTTCATGACTATCCAGTTTAATCCGCAGATAATCACTGAAGTGTTTCTGATTTGAGGTATACACTAACAAATTGTCTTATGTACTTCTGATTTGAAACACTCTCCCAGGTAACCACATTCATGCCATTTCTCACGTATCAACATGCCATCCAAAATCACAGCTCTGTCCTCCATTTCTCTCTTGAGATTCAGACTCCTAACCTCCACTGCCTGCTTCTCTTGTTAGAGCTAGTTTCCACATCGCAGCAGAGGGAATTCTGCCTCAGAGTGTGACGGCGTAATGTCTAACCACACAAAAGCTATTCCTATGGAATATTGCTTAACAGATTTAGACAGGTGCAAGAGTTAAATGATAGCAGAAATTACACAACATTCACCAAAACACAACTCAATGTAGCAGAGCCTTCTACAGCTAAGAAATGCTGTCAAGCCAGTAGACTCTGTAGGCCAGGGTCTTTTTGAGATCATTGACTTGAGATTTTGTTCCCTCCCTTTTTTGTTAAGTTAATGTGTCCCTTGTGGCTTTATAGGCTAATGAAGCTTCAGAAGTTCCTGTCAAGGTCCCAGAATGTAACTTATGCAGAAGAAGTTGGGTCATTAAGCAAAGGTCTCTCGATGAGCTTCTCCTCTAAGCATAAAGGTGAACTTGACCCGTATTGTCATTTAAGGAATACCTTCCTGATTGCCAATAACAAAATTGTAATTGAGTCTCACACATAAAAGGCAATCATATCAAAAACTTTTGGTTAAATTGGCTTTCTTGTGAATGGATTCTTGACAAGGTACTTTTTAATATAGGGTTTCTCATAAACAATAATTTAGATAGTTGTTTGATTTCTCAGAAATTTGTGACTGATAAAAATTTAGGAAATTTAAATTTGCCTCAGGAATAAAGAAATACATATATTTTATTTCAAATGTCAAATTATAATATATTATTGTTTTAATTTCTGATATAAAGATGTAAAAATCCTTCCATCATTCAAAACCTTCAAACTATTCCTTGAGGCAAAATATTTGCAAAGTTACTCTAGAAAACCAAACAATCTGATCTCTATTATGAAAGTGATTTCTTTCAATTTATGCCTAATAAAAATATGTTAATGAGTACAAAAAATGGTTTGAATATAAATATTTTTCCGATCCGTAAAAAAATTTGTCAGTTGGCCCATTGCTCTTTTGTTTCTGATTTTATTTTTTTGGGTCCTCTCTCCATTTTTCTTGATGAGTCTGGTTAAAGGCTGGTCAATTTTGTTTATCTTGGCAAAGGATTAGGTTCTTGATTTATTGATCCTTTGAACTGTTCTTTTAGTCTCTATGTCATTTAGTTCTGCTCCAATCTTGATTATTTCCTTCCTTCCACTTGCTATGGGCTTTGGTACATTTACACATTGGAATACTATACAGCTGAAAGAAAGAAGGAACTCCTACCCTTAGTGACAGCATGGATGAAACTGGAGAGCATTATGCTAAGTGAAATAAGCCGGGTGGTGAAAGAAAAATACCATATGATCTCACCTTTAACAGGAACCTAATCAACAAGACAAACAAATGAGCAAAATAGAACCAGAGGTGTGGAAACAAGTAACAGACTGACAGTGAGCAGAGGGGAGGGAGGAGGGGGATAAAGGGGAAGGAAGGGGAAGGGGCAAGTCAAGGGACAGGTATAAATGACCCATGGGCATGGATGACAGGTTGGGGGGTTGACCCTGGGAGTAGGGGGTGGGTGGGGCAATGGAGAGCAATGGGGGGAAAATTGGGACAACTGTAATAGAACAACAATAAAATTAAATAAAAAAGAAAATAAATAAATAAACATTTCTCCTCTCAAAAAAAATCTTATCACTTGGCATCAAACTAAAGATTCTAAAGGATGTGATCATGAATATGGTGGCAAATATGAACAAAAGATCTTTTATTTAACATAAACTAAACTTCAAAATATATCTCAGGTAAAATTTCAAAGTGCATTAACATTTACCTCAAGATTGAATTGGCTATTACATTGTAAAATAAATTCATGATTCAAGAGTATCTGTGATTTTATGAAATGTATTTGTTACATCAAAAAGAACTAATCTGTAAATCACTTGGTAAATACAACTGAAACTAATTAATAGTAATATGAGGGACTGTGTTCTGGGGAGAATGGTGTTTTTGTATATACGACCTGAAATAAATCTGCAACGACACCAAATACAAATGTGTGACCTTGCTGTAGAAACAGAGCAAGATGTTATATACTGCACACTAAAAAACAATCTCAATAAATTTAATGTAAACCATTAGGAAATGAAACTTAGAAGTTTAAATAAAAAGGAACAGAGGTCAACTGTATAAAAATTATGATTTCCTCATAAATAACTCTTAGATATTGATGTAAGAGTACAAATGTAATAATATCAATCTCCTACACAATAGCATCAGTATCAGTGATAATGTCAACCTCCAATATAATGTCACTATTCAATGCTTTCCTATTAGACCATTAAAAGAGTATTTACTATTAATATTTTTCTATGAGCACATAGTAATATTCACTACTGAAATATATTCTTAGTGATTAGTATTTTCTGCTTTCTGGCTTCCCCCCTCACCAGTCCCCCCCCCCACCACTTCAAATGTGCTTGTTTTAATCATTAAAGAAACTACAGAACACCAGGTTAAGACATTAGTGAACAGTGTGTTTGAGGTAATACGGAGTTGTAGATCTAATACGTATATAGTCAAAGCCTCTCACTTCCTGTTATACAGTATTTTAGCTAATTTCCTCTTCAATGAATATAATACAATTTTTCAGTTTTTAAGCAGGTGAGTATATTCTTTTCAAAATATATGGATTAATAGTCAGGGCTTTCCAGAGAAACCAAACAGGATATAAATAGTAATGGAAAAAGTTAGGTGTACAGTTTTACATATTAACTGCTTCTTTTGATATTATTTCAAATTTATAGTAAATTTGCAAAAAAAGCCATATGAAGACTCTGATATTACATTCATCTAGGTTCAATAATTATTTAATTTTGCTCCATTTGATTTATCATTCTAATTC
>PVKM010051285.1:0-10504 GCA_004027735.1 Carollia perspicillata
GCTGAGGTACAGTTATGAAAACTTTTACCTTTGCAGCTTTTCTAGTCCTTGTCAGGACAAGGTAAATGAAATGAATGACCTTATTCAGAATAATTGGATGATTATTTATATGTAAAAAGAAGGGGAAACAGATCAACAGAATGGACAAAGGGCACATAACTGCAGAAGTGGATAGTATGGATTTGCCTGATTTTAGTCCAGCAGCTTCCTAGATGTAAGTTTCGATACAGGCAGATGTACCGCATGTGTTGTACAGACCTGTATAACAGAAGCTGAGTGGGGAGAAAAGGTCGCGCAAGTGGCAGACACTCTGAGACCATCATTCTTTATCTGTTCAAATAGTTATGCTATTTTGGTTTTTTGGGAAAACATGAGGGGCCCAGGCATAGAAGGAGCCCCGGGTGTGGCGAGTTAACCGTTTCCCATCTGGATATCAGCCTTCGTTTGCTTGGCTCCAGAAGCCAGGAGCTCCAGAGAGGGCAGAGGGAGCTCCCTAGTGGCCAGAGCTTGCAATTCAGCCCCTCCGCCCTTCCTCTTGGCCAGACCTCTTGGCTGCCTGCAAAGAAACAGGCCAGAACAAGAAGCAACGCGGGGCAGGCTGGAATCTGGGAAGACAAGCTGCATCTATGAGAAAGGAGACCCGTGGCCCAAATTTCTTGCAAAATTATCAGGAAGAAGCACGTGGAAGGGGAAAGAATCCATTTCCCCAGTCATGCGTTCATTTTCCCCCCATAATTCTGCTACTTTATCATCAGTATTCAGTGGTGAGAATTCCAGGGTGCTTTGTCATCTGAATTTTCCAAATGCAAATATAAGTTGATTTTCTCTGGTGGAATTGGTACTTCTGTTTTCTGATTAGGGAATTAAGTTGCACTTTTGTTTCTTTAATCTATTAATCTGATGTGTTGTTTTCATTAATTCTAGAAGTGGAAAGCTAAATAACCATTTAGAAGCTGCTATTCATGAGGCCATGAGTGAACTGGACAAAATGTCTGGGACTGTAAGTTAATTTATTTTTCCATTATATTGTGTTTCTTTGAAAATAAATTGTATTACACTTTTTTGCTGAAGCCTCTAAATATTGTCAAGCAACTCACGTAGCAATGCTAAATTACTAGGCTCAAAAAAAAGACTAATATCGAAAACATTAAAAGTAATTTAAGAAAAAATAACCTAGCAGTATTAACTATGTCTTTTTCTGATATAAGTAACTTTTGGGTTTTTTCCCCCCACATAGCATTCTTCTAAAATGTGAGCAGGAAAATTTTGAAGTTCAAACCGCAGCTCTCTGCATTGGACTCTGAGTAGCAGTGACCATTCATCAGTGCTGGCTAAATGTTCAGTAGCGCAAATTTCACTCTGTCCCTAGAATGAAAAGTGAGATTGAATGACAGGGTCGAGATCGAGAGTATGTAGACCTCTCATTTCCCTTCTACTGTTACCTAAAAAAATAACATATTCAGCACAACATTCTATTATTAAATTAACTAACCCTGTAACTTCTGGCTTTAAAGAAATAGAGTCTGCTTTTTCTTTATTAAACAGTGGGTGCAATAATGTTGAATGTGAGCAATGTGACCATTACCCTCAAATGCCCTCATGTAAACCCTTATAATATAACTTGGAGAATCTCCCTAAAAATGTGAATTATCTAAAGCTATTCAGCTATGAAAGGTCATTTCTTTCACTTTTACTTGACACTTTGTTTAAGTTAACCTTGTTAACTTAACCTGTTAACAAGGTTATCTGAAACCCATCCAGTGGCTATCGCATGACAGATACACGGTATAGATTCACAGAGTGTCTGGATTTTTATGGGCTTTAAACACTCTGTGATCCAACCCATCCTTTCACAGATGGGTGAATTGAAGCCCTAAGATGTTAAATTTCCTGATAGAATTACAGGAAAAGTCTAGAGCAGGGATTATACATTCAACCTTCTAGGACCAAACAATGTCAATAGGTCAGGTGTGTTAGGTATGAGAAAAACGGCAATGTGAGTGGACTGAGAAGTGCCCAGCAAGATGCACTGGTCAGGGTAGGCTGCCTACCACCCGTCGGTCTCAGTTGCAGAGGCTCAACACGGTAAAGGCTCGTGCAGGTCTGATTCTAGTTGGTGAAGGTCTGCTCCACACAGTTAACCAGCGGCTCAGGTGCTTTCTCTATCTAGTGTCCACTATTCCTCAGAGTGCTCCGTTACATCCTTTGCATCCAGCCCAGCCGCTGAGAGAAGGGAGTGTACACAGAAGTAGTCACCAGGATGAGTTTTATGGGTGAGGCCTGGATGCTCATCACTTCTGCCGCCTTTCCTGGACCCAAACATGTGGCCCTCTTAACATTATATCATGTGCCTGCTCAGGAAGAAGAGAAAATGAGTTTGGCGAGCATCTCACTAGTGTCTGCTCAGGGCATTGGGCCTTCGTGGTCAGCGGGCAGTTGGAGCGATAGGGACTGAGGCGACCCTGAGGGTGTGCTCTGTCCACAGGAGTGCCTTTTTCCGTGCTCCGGCAGATCTGCACTGTATGGGAAATTGCACCAGTGTTGCAAGATTGTCCTATTTTTTGTGAGATGCCAGAAGTCTAGAAATAAAATTTCCCTCCCTCTCTCTCTCTCTCTATTTTTAAGTGTTGACAACTGTTTTAAAAATATGAAAACATCATATGGCTAAACAGAATACCTTTTCAGGCCACATTTGGCCCAGAGGTTACTAATTTACGTTCTCGAATAAAAGCGTCTTTCCTCAGTTATAAAACGGTTTCAGTTATAGCTCCTTATCAGGAACTAATGATTTTTAAAAATGTATATGAAGGGGTTAGGAAAAAGAGGTAGTTTGAAAAACTCATAAATGTTATTTTAAAATTTTGAGTATTATTTTTGAAAAAGTTTTCTGCACTTGACCCTGAAGAGCATTGGCCTTTGCTGTTATACAAATACTATTTTTAAAACATACAATAGAACCAGCTAGTAGTGGATCTCAAGAGCAGATTGTTCATATCTCCTCCTAACTCTGAATTCTGTGACATCACATTGGTAGCTTGAAATTGACCACAACAGAAGTGTTTACACCCTGGAAACTTGCTCGTGCTACAGTGCACTTTTGACCCTCCACAGGAAGCTGGTTGTTAGGCACTTGCTGCACTGCTGCCTTGGGTCCACCCTGCCTTTCCTGGGTCTTGACTTTGCCCTCTCTTATTGGTAGTCGTCGTACCACACAGGGCGCCCAATCACCCCTCTAGCACCTGCCCTCTGCCCCTCAGCACCATACCTGCTGTCTCATACATTCTTTGTGAACGCTTCCCCTCTGCTCAATCTGATAGACAGCCCTGAATCCTGCTAGTTTCTGTGTTGGTTGATAAAGATGAGTTGTATTAATTGCTCTTCCTGGACTACACAGGCTTCCATCTGCCAACAGATGGTAGTGGTGTTCTACTTTCCATCCTGACTCTTCTCACACATAAACTGCCTTGGGCCAAGGTTCTTACGATCATTGACCCTTCTTAGTAGTTGTAAAATAAGTAGGATGATCGGGTGAAGAAAAAACATGATTGGTGCGTATTTACCCACTTTCCAGATTCTAGTGAACTCGATGATCAGGAGCTCTCTGACAGGAAAGGTCTCATTTTCATCTTTAATGGACAGCGACAGAAGTAACTGCCCATCCCATTTTCCACACATGAATTTTTCCAGTTCCTCCCGTATGTTCCACTGTTTTGGGGGCCCGCAGAATGTGCTCTGCTTAGAAGCTTCCAGGACCCTCCTATTCTGTAGTGACTGTGGGCACACTGAGATCTAGGGTCTTGGTAAAAATTTTGAATGCCCCACGATAGCAGTGATTGGAAAATGAAAGCCTGAGTTTATTTCTCTACTCTGTTTCTTTATCAGAAATCATACGATATTTCTGATTTCAACCTTTGTTGTTGTTTTGTCCCACCTCTTTATTTCCAGGTTCACCAAATCCCCCAGGGAGACAGACAAATGAGACCCCCCAAACCCAAGAGGAGGAAGATCTCCAGATAACAGGGACTACTCCGCCACACACAGTGTTTATTCAAGGGATGTGCACAGACGTATCTATAGATAGGTATTGATACAGCCACTGTTATATCAATATTTATACTCTGGCAGAGAGCTACCACCGCCACAGGGTGCTAAAAGAAACGTGATACAATATTTTTTTGGTCAGGGAAGGTAATGAATGCTGGAAAAAACAATCAAAATCCCTGAATAATAAGAGTGATAAGTGGTCAAGAGATTACTGAGAAACTCTTTTTTCTATAATACTAAAATTGTGATTATAAGAAATAGTCCAAATGTTTCTGAAGAATTTTCAATGTTGTATATAGAAAATACAGAATTTCATGGCGAAATCAGAAATGTAAATATTGTATAATATTGTCATGTACAAGCGTACCTAATGCACACTTTATCTTTTATTGTACAAAGAAATAGTGTACAAAATTCTTTGGTTTCTATGGAGTACACCTACCAGAGACTACCAGTGTAAAGTGATAAATAAAAATACAACCTAAATGCTTTTCTATGATAATGTAAAAGATGCTGTTTTTGTATTTAACAGCAGAAAAGAGGCATGATGCTGTATTCCCTGAATTATGACACGCACTGCACACCACTGAGTGTCCACTTCTATTGTCTGTTTGCAGTGAACCCGGCCTGGAAGTGCTGGACTGGACTTCGGGCGTCCAGGAAATTGAAACCTTGCAGATTTCTAGAGGGACGAGGGCTCACAGGTCTAAATTAAGAATTCAGAAACTGCAACCATTTGTTGCATATTTTTTTTACCTAAGTTTTAAAGTAGAATAGGTTTTATAAAGAAATCTTAGGAGGACTATTTTACTCAGTCATTTCTGTAGGCAACATTCAGTAGCCACCTGTGGAACTACATAGCTTATGCTGCACCGCCACCGAGGCTCAGAGTTCAGGTTTTTTTTGCAGACAATACCTGGCAAGGTGAAACTTTCTGTTCCCATACACAGAGGCTAAAGCCCCACTTTGAAATCATTATCAGAAGTAAGGTTGATTATACTTCAGTATTTCTTTAGTAGCAAAAAGAAATATAAATCATCAAAGCAAATTTCATATATCCATTCATCAATATTACTTAAACCAGAAGTTAAGGTGGCTTACAAAATTATTAGCAATGGTAATTTTTTATCAGTATTATGTAACATATCAGATTTATTTTATTTAAAGAATTATTTATACCATTAACAGATTCTTATATATATATATATGAATGTGGCTAAATGTGCAGGTTAAATCTATTAACCAAATTATTTATATTATATTAAGTAAGAAAAAAATTGAAACAAATGTAGAAAGAAAATACTACATTACGAGTATACAAACCTAAAACTGTGAGCCATTGTAAAGTACAAGGTTATTAATAAGAAATGTAGCACAACATAATTTTCCGTCTTTTTTTCACAATTTTTGTAGTGGTGGTATAACCTTATCTCCCAGGCAGTTGAGCAAATTTTCAGGCCTCCAGCCTGACTCCTGTTCATGAATTGTCAAAAGAAGTCCATTATCCCTTCATTCTTATTACTACCAGCCTCCACCCCCAAATCCTTATACTCCTAGGGAGCACTGCCTTGTCCCCCTAGCCTGGGGCTAACTCAACAGCCTAAAAGATCGGGCTGCTGCGAGGCCCCACCTAGCTGACCCTGGCCCCCAAATGCCTGCCACCTCCCTCACTCCTCTCATCCTGCCCCACACTCCTCAGTCCCGTGATGTGGTGGAGTTCCAGTAACTCAGGAAAAAGGAGACCAAGGTCATTCCTCCAATTGGTTTCTTGGGGCCACAGCACAGAGCACTGCACCTGAGCTCACTGTTAATATCAACAGCTCTTAATTCTTCCCCAGGTCTCCTGTGCCTCTGTGTCCTCCCCACTCCCACCCTCGGCCCCACCCCCAAGCCTGCTGGCATGCGGCGGGCCACCGCGGCCTGGCGGCCCGCAGGCAGGCGCCCTTCCTTCGGGGGTAGGTTGGTTTTGTCCTTTGAATAGTGGTGGGATGGTCTACCCAGTCTTTCATGTAGGCACCTCCAGTAATCTTGTGTGTGGTTTAGTTGGCACATTTTTGTTACAAGCTGATGTGTTTGGTATGTTAAAACCATTAATGTTGTCCATTTTTCCGCACCAACCTGCTTTTCTACTGTTTCGTTTACATGGTGGTTTTTATCCACAGAGAGGTGCCCATGTCTGTGCAGAGTGTGTGTGTGTGTGTGTGTGTGTGTGTGTGTGTGTGTGTGTTATGCAGAGGTTTTCATAGCCTTTGCTTTTTTGTCTTCAGACTGAGTTTGTGTCGACCAAGCCTTCTTTTTTTGATATTCTGAACTAACTGGGTCTGTGCTCCCCCCACCTGTGTGAACTTTACATCAGTAGACCATGTAAAGTATGTCTGCGCCCATGATTTCACTGGCTGCTCACAGCTTCGATGTGAGGACTAGGTGTTGTTTCAGTCCCCACGGGCTTCCCCCTCCTCTTTTACAGTTCTATGGTTTCATGTAAGCAGTCATTGTAAATATTGTTAGCATTACAGGTCATGCAGTGCTGTAACATTTTTTTTAAATGTTGCACCTACTTTACAATTAAAAAATTGGTCACCGTACTTGAATTTTGCCCTTAGAGCCATTTCTTTCTTTGTACTGAAGACAATTAATTTTTTTAAACGAAGGCTAGCCCTTCTACATTAATACATTTTTTATTCCCTAAAATAAACTTTTCCCCCCCAACATATCTGAGAACGGCAACAGACTGAAGAATTTTTGTTCCTTTCAAGAACAGAATAGTCTCCCTTGGAAAAGGAAATCTAGTTTTCTTCTGTTCCCTTAACAGTCTTAGGAAGCACAAGGAGAATAGCCTATACCTTTAAGTAGTTTTCAAAGATTATTTCAAATGAGTGAACATTAACAGAGCACCTCTTGTTTGATTTGTCTTATTTGTGGCATTAAAAGCAGTCAGGGTTTTTATTTATTTGAAGGAACATTTTTGGTTTGTCCTTTTCAGTTCTACTGTGAGTATAGATGCTTTAAGAAGAATAGCCATCCCTTGTGATATCATGGGCCACTTTTAGTCTTTTATTTAGACCCTGAGTTATTTGCTGTCTGTTTTTTTTTTTAATTAAACCCAACCTTCTTTTTTGAACATAACGCAGTAGAATTGTGGGAGGAGTGGAGGGCAGTTCTTTTGCTTTCTGTAAGTTTTATGAAGATTCTCCACTGACTTGTCCGCTGAGGGGATTTATTCCTCATTCCAGACCAGGATAACACACGGTGGTTAGCTCTGGTAACCTGCCACTCGGTTTGCAACGCTCCCTGGGAAGTCACAGGCAGTTTCGCGTTGAGATTTTAAAATCGAAGACGCTTAAGATTCTGGTGACATCATTCTTTCTAAAAAGAAAGCCAAGGATTCTAGACCTCACCGAAAGTATGATAAGTTGTTTACTCTGCCCATTCATGCCCAAATGGTGTAATGCAAGACTCGGGACCGATCACCATAGTGTATCAAGTGAGTTATGCGTTACTTGATCCACTGGGGGCTACGAACAAATAATATCGACCAGTCAGAACTGTAATAGAGAACTGTAATACTGGATTAGTTTATCTTTTTCTTTCATTCACTCTGTCACATTTGCATTAGCCAAAGAGATAAGAACATCAGTGATTCCTATGTGTAAAAAACCCCAAAGTGATTATCAAATCAGTGAGACAAAAAGCAATAAGCAAGCATGGGATGTCCTGCTAACAGTGGGGAGTCTGATACAGGAAAAATATACAGAAAAGGATTTTCTTAACTATAAAAGATTAATTTGTATCTACTGTAAATGTGTATTATCAGCCTTATCTGCTTTTATACACACTGTGTGTGTGCCTCAGTGACCTTTTATAAACCGGAAAAAATGGTTGATTTACTAATTTGCTATGTAAATACAAAGTTGTCTATAAATTGGAAAATTTGATGCCAGATGGCTTCACAATATACAAATGTGTTTTGTAACATCATGCCTTTATGGATTAAGTATAAATACACTGGATTTTCTGTGTGGAAGAGTAGCAGTTTACATTTCACCTGCATTTCAAGTGAATATCTTTGTCCAAATGGTTATAATCCCAGGAAAAGAAAATGACATGAACATTTTCAACGTGGAAAACAAATATGATTTTGAATTCACCAAAATTCCTTTTACACTCAAGAGTCTTTTCAGTTCCATGCTAAATGCCTTATATTGTGAGATTTCCATAGGAAAGTCACAAGTCCAGGTCTGGGCTCTACCTAGGAAATCTCTCCACACCAAATTCTTCTGTGTGTTAAACACAGGCTGTGCATCTTAATTTCTAACCATAGGCAGGGAGATAACCACAGTCACCTTGTTGCTTTTAATTTATTCTTTTCTGCTTTACTTCCATGCATCTGGGAAAGTACCACACAGACACACAGGGCCTAGTTCCTATGTGCCGAGACTGTCCTCCCCACTCAGGGCCCGTCGTCGGCCGTGGCTCTGTGAACCCTCTGGGTGAGATCACTCTGTGTCGTGGGGGCCGTCCTGTGCATTGTAGGATGTTTGGCAGCTTCCCTGGACTCTACCACCAGATGCCAGTAGCATCCCTTCCAAATGGTGACAATCAAAAATGAGTCCACACATTGCCAAATGTCTCCTGGAGTGGGAGTCGGGGCCGGGCGTGGGAGACAAAGTGAGCTTTGAAAACCACTGCCTGAATGGAATCAGTTAGGAAGCATATGTCTGTGTAAAATACGGGCATGTTTTGCGTGCTGCAATCAACAGGAAACTGATTGCTAGACCAAAATCCAAAACGAAATCCATGCCAAAGTGCTTCTCTATCCATGGTTAAGGAAGTGAATGCATTAGTTTTGGTTTCATTTTGAACACATTTGACACTTTGATCATAAGACCCAGGACAACCATGTTTTGAGAACTCCCAGGTAACACTTAAGAGAGTAACCTGAATACCATGGTTCTAAGTTTTGGGGAAGACTGGTAGCCCACCTTAGGTAATGCAAGGAGGAGCTAATGACAGGGCGGCTCCCTCCCTTGGTCAAGATGAGGAACTAGATTAGGGGACCATGTTATGTACATATTTCAACGGCTCTCTACAGCAGTCTGGTTCAGTAATGGGTAGTTAGTGTGTGATCCTCTTATTTATAAGTTTTTATAGAAGCAGTTCAATAGATCTTATAGATATCATGGGTAAATGTATTCATTCAATAAATATTGATGGACTTCTACTCTATGCCACATCCTGTGTGTGGCAATGGGGATAGAATAGTGAATAAGACAGACCCATTCTCTGCCCTCACAAAGCTGCCCAAGGAGATGGCCGATGACACCTGTAAGTGTGATCAAAGGTGATAGGGCTGGGGGTGGGGGAGCCCATCGCCAGTCCCTGGCCTAACTGAATGGGGATGGGCTTCCGTGAGGATCAAGGAAGATGAATAGGACTAGTCAGGCAAAGGAGAGGTGTGTGGCCTAGAGGGAGGTAAGAGAGAGTGCGTCAGGGGCAGAGAACAGATGTGTAAGGCTTGGAAGGGGCGGAAGTGCGAGTGAAGAATAGAAAACAAGAGGAAGTTATGAAGAGAAAGGGAGCGAAGGGCAAAGTGGGGGTCTGGGCAAGTCTTGCCGGGACTTTGCACTTGAGCATCACCGTGATGGGGAGCTCTTGGAGGGTTTTCAGGAGGGGGCGATATGGTCAGGCTTGTGTTTTAAAGATATTGTTCTGACTACGGGGTGAAGCAGCAGCATTTGAAAGGGGACAACACTGAAGAACACATCCGTCATGTCAGGTGCAGCACTTTTAAAACACAAGTACTTCCTCAGAAACTAAAATAAAATACGGAGCCACTCTTAATTCTTCTTACTGCATTTGTTGAGCAAGTTCCATCCCAGTCTTGACAGATGTATTAAGTATATGTGTTTAAGTTCACTTCAGTAGTCATGAAGAAATGCTTCACTTATAATGTTTACCAGCAATATTCATTCCCTATTTCTTTCACACAAATGAGTGTGCTGCGGGCAGAGCAATAGTGTTCCAACTTGGACGGTCAGAGGTTGGGAAAGTTGAACCTCTCAAAGCCTCTTGTTAAACTGTTAGAGAGCAAGTCCCGCCAATCAGAATACACAGGTAAGTGTGGGTCAGGTATAGAACTTTGGAGTGATCACTGCACCAGGCACACAGCCACGGGGAAGCAGGAAGCTGCAGAGGAAGACCCAAGGTGCCGGAGGTACCAGGTGAGCACCAAGGTGATGAAAGCACAGGAAAGCGGGACCACGGGGAGTCCAATCCCAGAACAAGGCCATCTGGCTGCATGGACCTCTGCCCCGCAGCCAGGGAGACCACCGTGGCCATTCATCATCCACTCCAGCCCATGATTGTGTTCACGCCCTTCAAAGTACCCCCACAACAATTAGTCACCTCCTGCATTCAATGAACATTGAACTTGAGGGGTTTTAAAGCTAATTATTGTTTT
>PVKM010051286.1:0-10508 GCA_004027735.1 Carollia perspicillata
AGGGGTCTTACCCGTCATTGACTAATTGACCAAGCATTGGGGGCCGGAGATGGATGAAGCAGAAGCAGCACTCCTGCCAGGGAGATAAGCTTTGTCTCATTAGTGGCTCACAGTCTGAAGGTGGCTCACTCAGCCTTAGCCATGGGAAGTTTACAGCTCCTGGAACCAGGGAGAGTGGTTCCCAACAAGGATGGCTGGGGTGGTGGGAATTGTGGGGGAAATGGATTCAACTGTACTTGACCAACGGTAAAAATATAAATAAATAAAAAGATGGAAGTCCCCAAACTTTACCTACAGCATACACAATTATAGTAAAATTTTAAAGCAAACAAAACTAAATGTATTCAAATATCATTCAAAAGATAACACAGGAGAATAAAATGTACATGTAAATTATTGATATAGAACAAATTGTAATAATTACCATTCAGCAACAGGTTGTTTTTAGACTTTAGGAAGGTAAGAGACATGCCTCAAATCACTAATAATGATGGTGATAGTGATATACCATCACAGATAAACCAAATTCCTGAGAGGTGGAATATTATTTGAAAGTTGTATTTCAACATATCTTACCAAATGCCATTTTATTGGTTTGTCCATATTGAGGATATATAGATCTTAAACATATAACCTTGTAAACTCTAAAAGTTCTCTTTGATTTGAAGTCATTAAATTTGCTTTCAGGCAAATATCTATAATCTACATTTTTTTATTGTCAGGGTTCTTTTTGCTATCTCACTGAAACACCTTGGATATAAGGTACATTAAAGATATCACAAGAATAGATTATTAAGAACTGTTAATAGTCTTTTCAAGACTTATTTGTGCAAAACAGTGAACTAATCTGTTCAGATTAACATAAAAATGTTACCATTATGGCAGGGTTTTCTTTATTTTTAACATGAAGATAGAATCACTCTACTAAGTTCTTTAACTTCAATTTTAGGTATTTGAACAAGAAACATTGTTTGTATGGTATACATCAGGATAGAAACATCTGGTGTTTATGCCTTTTCTGCTAAATCACAGATGACTACTTACTTTCCATGTGTCAGGAAAAAATTGATTAATCACCCATTCTTGTTAGCCTAATGTTCAGCTAAGAGATGTTCTTTTGAGTTTTTGACTCAGTTTTTTTTTTTTTTTTGTATATTTTATGGTCTTTGCAGTCCTAATTGCAAGGATATTTATTTCCACATTTAAAAATCTTTTTCAGATATTCTTACTTTTAGGCGCTTCTAGAATTTTGGCTTCTAGACAAATTTAAAAATATCATTGGACAGGCCCATAAAATTTTTTCTAGTGATTTTGATGGTTTAAATATGGATGAATTTGGAGAGATATACCTCTATTGCTCCACTGCTGTTTCCCCATATTCTAAAAATATCTGTAACATGTTTATAGGCCGTAGTTTGGGCGAATGATGTAGGTATTTGACCAGTTCAACTAAAATTTTCTGTCATTTTAGTAAAAGAAAATAATATAGAGCAATAGGTTAATTAAATTAACAATTACCACCAGCTGAGGAAATTAAGTCTGAACTTTTGATAGTTAAATAACTTTCAGGCTCTCTCAATTGTTTGCTTTTTGAATATAATATTTTTTAAAATTAAAGATGCCTTTATAACAATCACTTCCTAATATCCCAGAGGAATTAATATACTTCATAAATGATGATATGTATTATTTATAAAGAAAAGAAATCCATAACTACTTTACATGTCTGTGTTTTTACAGAATACAGCATAGTGATTAAACAATATTTCATGATCTGGAATTTTTCATCTATATTTATAAGTAAGCTTATGGCACTGTAAATTAACTATGACTATGTTTGACACATGAGAATAAAACATCATCTCACCAGTTCACCAAAGACATTGTGTATTATAGTTGCATTAGTGGCATATCTATTGAATCATTCTGTGGATGCAGAATAATGGTCTGTTATGTTTAATACTTTTGGTTAAAATTCTATTTTCATAGTTCAAGAAATGTGTTTTGACCCATGCATACTATGTACTGATTTATCTACTCAACATCTAATAAATCTGAAATGGTTTTAAGTGGGTTCTGATGATGCCAGTGGACATGTGAAAGTATCCTGTGATACTTACATTAAAAAAAAAAATCCCCAGTACGGAAGAGTTTAAATTGTCCAAACCATAAAGGAATTATTTTTCTAACAAGTGAACTTATGTTCTGTTCCTTGTTTCCTCCAGTATTTTATAGACTCTTTGGAGTAATCAGATCAATTCTGCCAGATCCCAGGCAATTAACTCTTCAGCTCCAGTTCACTTGGCTATCTTGATATCCCATCTTGTTTTTAGATGCTGGAATTTGGATTTCACCCAGCCTAGGAGGGTCCTTGAACTCAGTGTGGTATTGTTATGTGAACTGGATTTTTATCTCATTTAAAATTGCTCACTGACACAAAGAATGGAGCAAGGCAAGGGGTTCCTCATAAGGAAGCTCTCAGAAGTCCCTTAGTGTTTAGAAGTATTTACTGTAAATGATCAGTTTTTAAAGTCACTCTTTGTTTTCTAAGAAAATAATTTGTATTCTTTAACCCAAGAGTTTTTTCATTTAAAATATGCTATCTTTCTTACTAAAATATTTCAAAGGACTGAATGTTTGTGTTCTTCAAAACACAGAAATTAAATCTTAACTCTCAATATGATGGTGTTTGAAGGTGGAGCCTATGGGGGTATTAGGTCATGGGGGTGGAGCTTTCATGAATGGGTTTGGTGACCTCTTAAAAGGGACTTCTGAGAGCTCCATAGCCCCTTCCATCATGTGAGGGGCTTCCATAGCCCCTCACCATGAAAAAATGGTCCTTTATGAAACCAGGGTTTTTTACCAGACACCAAGTCTCCAGTGCCTTGCTCTAGAACTTTGCAGCTTTTAGAATTGTGAGAAATAATTTTCTTCTGTTTATAAAGCCAACCAGTCTACAGTATTTTGTTATAGCAGCCAAAGTAATCTAAGACAAATACATCATTGACAAGCTTAGGAATTTAAAACTAGTATTCCTCAAGAATATTGTGTAATTGTTTTATGGCCCTTGTACAATATTATGATATCCCTCTTCTTATAATATGATGCAGAGAAGTGGGAAGAGGGTAAAACCAGTGTTCATTATCTGCTTCTCTGCACATAGATTGAAACTGCTCCCCAAAGTCATTCTGTTACCATTTCCCTCAGAGACAATAAGCTCCGCGGTGAGGGGGCTGGGGGGAGGCTATTCCCAGAGAAAATCTGTCTTCTAGTGATAAGCACATTGAGAGCTCCAGCTGTTGATATTTTACTATAAACTCAGAAGTACAGTTATTATTCCCATCTTTGCTAAAAGGCAAACACTAAGAGAAAGGTATATAGTAGATAATCTATAGAATATGTAATGACTTCTTGTGTCTCCCATTAGTCTGGGATATTACTAAGTAGTAATATTAAAAGGAACATGTTTATATTCGAAGTAATGGTAAATAAAAGGAAACTAGATTTAAATACACAGTGTTTTAGGTTTGTAAAAAATTCATGGTTTCTAATATGTGTATTAAAAATAATCTTCCTAAAAAATTTCAAAACCAGCTTCTTAGTGCTTTTAAGATGCTTAAATTCTCTAGGTAAAGGCATTAACATTGTCAATAGGAATCAATATTAGAAGTGCTTCTGGATCACCTATTAAAAAAGAGCTAAAAAGTTAGTCATATACATTAAAAAAATTCTGATTTATACACACATCATTTAAATACACATACTCCTTGTATATAGTTTAAGCAGATTCATGTATTTATAATTTTGTTCATCAAGATTTCAGCTTAGCAACAAGCCAACATTATAATTTAATATATGCTAAACATGCAATATATAGTCCATAAAATACTACAAATCTATGAAATATGATCTCAGAATGCATATATTTGAATTAATATGTTATAAGTTAATTTGAATGTATTAACATATAAAAATCCTATCAAGACAGAATTTTATGAATATTTAATCCTATTCTAATTTTAGACTCTTGAATTTTACAAGAATCTTCATCTCAAGAATTCAAATGCAATTGTCTACATTGTCAGAAGTATACACTGGTCGAGTCGGTGTTACCATTAGCGTCATCTTACTTCAAACTCATTCTTTTTTCCCATGTACCAGTAGGTCAGCTTTATTTCTGGCAAGTGATGGGAAATATTAATTGAATGGGGAAATTACTTAAAGATAATGGATTTTATATCTTTATTTCATAATGGTTTTTACTTTTTATCAACACAATTTTTTCTTTTAACAATATGTTCAATGCTTTTCCTGTGCAAAGCATGTGTTCAGTAGTGGGCCAAGCAAAGATAATTGAGTGAGGTGCTTCCCACAAGGGATTTTCAGCCTCAGAAAAGCGACCCATGCTATTGAGTAGCCGTCATTACTGGTCTCCCATAGCCACTGAGAAAGGGAAGTAGGAATCCATTGTGAGTGATGCCAGAGAAAAATGATTGGTGATACGTCAGGATGTGAACTGAAAGTGTAATATCCTGGTAATTTTCAATCAATGTCTATTTTTTATCAGTAAAATTTAAGCATGCATCACCCAGTCCAGACACCTGTAATTTGTGTAATAAAATATAAGCAGCACCCAGGAAATTTTTTTCACTATACCAAGTGGTGATCAGTTTTTCTGACCTCCACTGGATGTGTATTTTCTCAAGTTTTATAGTAGCTGCTTCCTTAATATAATAATAAGATCAATGATTATTATGGTGCTTATGATTTATTTTCAGACATAATTTAACCCCACATTATGTTATTTTTTATTCCCACCTCTCTGCTACTTATGTCATTAGAATTCAGTCAATTTGCCATTAGTTCTTTTAAAATAAAACAGCATTACTTATTCAACTGTCCATAACTCTCATATCTTCTTTTATACAGTTTTAAGATGATTATCTCAAGAAATCTCTCAAATATTCATTTTACCATTTCTTTAATTATGATATTAAATCTGTCAAACATGCTCTGAAATTAGATCTCAAATTTTAATTAAACTGAGATTAAACTCATATGAACTTAAAAATCCCCTATGATGAAGTTATTTTTTCTTTCTTTTTATTTTAATTTAGAAGCAATAATCAACATATACAAATTATTGTTTGTTTAATAGAGTTCAATTATTGCTCAAAGTATAACATCACTTGTAGAACATATATTCTACAGGTATTTCTACATGCTTTTCAAGGAGAAAATTAATTTATTTTATAAACAATATTGTTTGTATAATATTGTTTATAAATATACTGGCAGGGTATAGTGTATCTTATTAAATCACTAAATATAGTTATGGATGACATAATTACATTGAAGCTATAAGCATAAATTTTAATTAGATACTTTTTCATTTAGAGAGAGAATATATAGTCATGGTGAGGTATAGAATGTGTTTTATCATTTTGTTGCTAAACAATTTAATAAGGCTTTTCTGAAAGCAAGGCTAGGTGTTTGTCTTTTTGATGTCTTTATTTCTGCAGCTATCTTTATAGATAATTAAAATATGTTAAGTTTCAAAGACTTGTAATTAGTATGTTTATTGGTCAGGGTACCAGCTGAAAATAGACAAGTTAAAATTAGGGTAATTGAAGGAGGGTTTAAAGAAAGAACTAAATATAAAGTAGGCAAGATGTAAGGAACCGGCATGAAACAGCCAGGACCATCAGGCTAGTAGATATGATTATCAACCCTGGCCCTGTTGGATGAACCAGAGAGGGAGCACTTCTGAGACCGCCAAAGGAAATTTCCTGAACAGAAGTCTGCCTTGCACAGAGAAGACCCATCCTTGTGCACTGTTGGTGGGATTGTAAACTAATATAGCCTCTAGGAAAAAATAGTATGAAGTTTCTTCAAAAAATTAAAAATAGTACTGCCTTATAAACCAGCAAATCCATTTATGAATATTTTTCTGAAGAAAACAAAACATTAATTCAAAAAGATATATGCACCCTTATGTTCATGGCAGCATTATTTATAATAGTTAAAATATGGAAGTAACCTAAATGTTTATCAATACATGAATGGATAAAGAAGATGTGGTACAGCTATACAGTGGGATAGCACTCAGCCATAAAGAAAATAATGAAATCTTGCCATTTGCAACAGTGTAGATGGACCTAGACCTGGGGTGTCAAACTCATTTTCACCAGGGGGCCACATCAGCCTTACAGTTGCCTTCAAAGGGCCGCATGTATTTTTAGGCCTGTGTAAATGTAACTACTCATTAACAGTGAAGCAAGAGCTCAGAGCTGCCGCCAGGAAATAAGTCAGACAGAGAAAGGCAAATATCATATGATGCCTCTTATAAATGGAATCTAAAATACAAAACAAATGAAAAAACAAAATTAAACAGATCAGACTCATATTTACAGAGAACAAACTGATGGTTGACAGAAGGGTGGTGGTTAGAGGGCTGAGTGAAAAAGGGGAAGAGGATTAAGTAGTAAAACTTCCAGCTATAAAATAAGTCATGACAGAGGAGATGGTGGCAAAGTACGTGGGAGCTGAGCCCATTTGCTCGTGAGCCAACTGGGATACTTAGCTGATCTTCTGAAAAACAAAGTGAACAGTCAACAGAGTCTTAGCCGATATGAAGTTTGCAAGCCATTGTGCAGAGAACACTTCAAAATGGGTGGTAAGGAGGTTGTATAGGTGGATGGGGAAAGGCCCCAGGCATGGCACCAGAAACTGTGGCTGTTGCAGAAACATCAGAGGAGAGTCTAGGTTAGGGATAGTAGCCCAGTGGCTTCCTCCCCTACTAGGGTGGGGAATCCACAGACCTGTGCCAGGAGAAATTGGATTTAAAGATGCACAGAGCTGGCAGCACGCTCTAGTTGGGGCAGTGTGGTCTGTGGCTGGGACAATGCTGGAAAGTAAGATTCTGGCTGCACATGGAGCTGGGGAAAGAGGAGGGCCAGATTGGCTGGAACTGAGATGGACTCTCTTGACTTGCTAGAGAGTTGGAGTGTGTGGAAGCCAGGCAGTGACTCGGGCTGAAGCACTAGCACCCAGGGACACTTTTTTAAAAAGGTAAGGACCCTGTGCACACCTAACTGCCTGGACAACAAGGAGGGAGGTTGGTGGGCATGACTGGCACCCAACAAATACACCAGGGCAATTTCATCAAAGGAGTGCAAAGTGATTTGGTTTCTTGGCACCAGCCCTACCCAGCAAAGCAGAATGGAGAGTGCAGGCCACAGTGTGCTGAGAGCTCAGTGGGCAGAGAACTGGGGACCTGAACTGTGAGGTCAGACTATGCCCCCTATATTGACAGAATCTCTAGGAAAGGAAGATTGAACCCAGCCACCCAGCTCAGGCAGGAGCAGGGAAGATCTGAAAATCTGTCTGGGCAGGCTTAACAACCTGCAGAGGGCTGTTTTGCAAAAGCAAGACTAACACCTAAAAGGGCCCATTTTGAACTCCCCACAAGTACACCGAGTCCTAAGGCCCTGTTTCACTGAGACTATCAAAAGAGGAAGTTAAGAAATGGTACAAAAAGGGGGATTCAGAGTGCTGCCCAGACTAGGCTCACACACAAAGATGCCGACTACAACTAGCAAGAGAGAACTGATCTTTTCACACAGATTGCTCCTGACCCTCATGAAACAGACATTTAAGCAGAAACTATACATTATTGGAAGTAAAATGGGACAGAATAGGACAGGAGGTGGAAGGGTGGGAGAACACACCCAAAATTTCCCCAAAAAACTGAACAGTGCCTCCCAAGGGTGACACAGAGACCTACCCTTCTAAATCATGACAGAATCTCCCTTTAGAGGCAGGGGAATGAGATACAGGAGGTTTGGCTACAAGTTGGATGACCCACCTGGAGACCTTAAGATGATAAAAAGCCAGAGAAGGATCCAGGCAGAAGTCAGAAGGTGAACACAAACAGGTGAGATGAATTTCACCTTGCTCTTCATCAAAACTTGCATATTTTTCTCTTTCTTTTATTTTGTGCTTCCTTCCATATAGCATTTTAATATTTCTTCTTTCTTTTTACTCATACTCCAACTAACTCATGATGCTTGATTTTTTAATTTTTATTCTTTTAATTCAGATTATATATTATTTTCATATTATTGTTATAACATATCTCACACAGCAGCTTTCCCTGGTCTTACTCCATTTTGCCATCTTCCTGACTTTTCTAACTGTTGTTGTAAATTTTATTTTCTCACACCACACCATGTTCCTGTTCCTTACTATTACTATTTCTCCTCCATCTAACCTCACATACGTGCTCTTTCTTCAGTCAGCTCACATTTTTACCCTTTGTAATAGAGCTATTTCCATTCCACCTTTAGAAATTGTAATAATTTGCATGAAGTACAACAATTATTGCTGTACTTCTCCAACAGAACTCCAATCTGTTCACTATTTGTACTCTAAATCCCACAGGATACTCTCTCCGTCTTACTCCATTTTAATTTCTCCCTGACCCTGATCAGTTGATTGAGGAATTTTATTTTTATTTTTATTGTTGTTCAAGTATAGTTGTCTCCATTTTGCCCCACCACTCTCCTCCACCCCACCTACCCCCACCTTCCACCCTCAACCCTACTCATCTTTGACTTTGTCCATGGGTCCTTTATACATGTTTATTGATGACCCATTCCCTTCTTTCCCCTTTTGTCCCTCTCCCTGCTCCCCTCTGGTAATTGTCAGTTTGTTCTTTATTTCCATGTCCCTGGTTCTAGTTTGCTCACTTGTTAGTTTTGTTGATTAGGTTCCTGTTAATGGTGAAATCATACAGTATTTGTCTTTCATTGCCTGTCTTATTTCACTTAGCATAATGCTCTCCAGTTCCATCCATGCTGTCATGAAGACTAGGAGGTCCTTCTTTCTTTCTCCTGCATAGTATTCTATTAGGTGTACCACAATTTTTTTATCTACTCATCTACTGGTGGGCATTAGTTTGTTTCCAAATCTCTGCTATTGTAAATGCCACCAGTGAACATAGGGGTGCATAAATTATTTGAATTTGTGTTTTGGGATTCTTCGAGTATATTACCAGCAGTGGAATCACTGGGTCAAAAGGCAGTTTCATTTTTATTTTTTTCAGGAAATTCCATATTGTTTTCCACAGTGGCTGCACCAGTCTGCATTCCCACTAACAGGGCACTAGGGTTCCCTTTTCTCCACATTCTTACCAGCACTTATTGCTTGTTGATATATCAATGACAGCCATTCTGGCAGGTGTAAGGTTATATCTCCTTGTGGTTTTAATTTGTGCTTCTCTGATGGCTAGTGGTGCTGAGCATCTTTCCATATGTATATAGGCCATCTGAATGTCCTCCTTGAAGAAATGTGTATTCAGGTCCTTTGCCCACATTTAGTTGTTTTATTTTTCTTCATGGTGTTGAGTTGTTTATGTTCTTTATATATTTTGGAGATTAAACTTTTGTCCAATGTACCATTAGCAAATGTGTTCTGCCATACAGTCAGCTTCCTTTATATTCTGATGATGGTTTCTTTAGTTGTGCAGAAACTTTTTAGTGGAAGCATACACTGTGTTCATAGATTGGAGGAACTAACGTCATTAAAATGTAAATACTACATGAAGCAATCTATAGATTCAACACAGCTCCTATTAAGATACCGGTGGCATATTTCACAGATCTAAAGAAATATTCTAATAAATTCTATGGACCCTGAATACCTTCATCGATCTTGAGAAAAAACAAAAAATTTGGAGGGATCACAATAGCTGATATCAAACTATGCTACATGGCCACTGTATCAAAAAAGTCTGGTATTTGCAGAAGAACAAACACATAGATCAGTGGGAAAAAATAAACTAGAAATAAACCCATGTCTTTATGGTCAATTAATATTTGACAAAGGACACAGGAGCATATAATGGAGTATGGACAGTCTCTTCAATAAATGGTGCTGGGAGAACTGGGCAGGTACATGCAAAAAAAAAAAAAAAAAGAAAAGAAAAGAAACTAGAACACCAACTTACACCATGCACCAGAATAATCTCAAAACAGAATACTTAAATTATGAATCATGATACCATAAAATTCCTAGAGGAGAATATAAGCACTAAAATTTCAGATATTTAGCATAGCAATATTTTTGCCAATTTATCTTCTAGGGTAAGAAAAATAAAGAAAAAATAAACAAATAAGACTACAAATTAAACTACACAATACTTTTTGGACTGATGCTATAGATTTCAATTATTACTTCATAGTGATGTTAAAATGGTAACTTGGATATGCTTTTTGAAATAAAATTAAACTTAAATCAAGTATGATCAATGTTTCCTTGTGGATATAATCTATCCTGTAAAAGGTTACAAGCAAATGAAGCTTTTAAAATTAATTTAATTTGAAATACAATTTAAATAATCTTAATAATTAATAATTTTATTTGGGAAGATAAAAATTACTAAAAATAATTGCACCAGATATTATGAATCAGTACTTAAAATTGCATTTTGGCAGAAAAGGGTCAAG
>PVKM010051287.1:0-10503 GCA_004027735.1 Carollia perspicillata
TTGCTGCGAACTTGTGGAACACAGTGCAGAGATTTGAGCGGCTGGTGGCTTTGGGTGGCTTTTAAACTCGGCGAAGCGAGATCTGGTGTGGTGGTTTGTTTGCAGGCCCAGCTGGCCAGTCAGGTCCCAGTTCTCTGCACGCCGTGGAGTCTGGAGTGGAGTGTGTGTCCACCAGGGAGCAGTGCTGTGACGTCGGGCACACGGGGTTGGCTCGCGCAGTTGTGCCCGGTGTGTGCACTTTTCTTCCACGTGACTTTCTGTGGGTTCTTAGGGGCGGGGTGGTTTAGCCTCCCATCTCGATGGCTCTGGTTTTGAGTCCGGAGGGCACCTGTTGCAGACCCGTGCACTGCTGGGTCCCGGGGGCTCGCCTCCCGGGTCTGCAGACACCCGTCCTCACAGTGTCTGCCGCGCTCGCCGGGGGGCGGCCCCGAGGTCCGTTCGGGAAGTGCCGGGGTCCCAAGGGATGGCTGTGTTTGCCATCCCCGCCCGGCAGGCAGAAAACCGGCTTCTACCTGTTGTTTTTTGTTACGATGTATCAGGATGTATCAGGAGAGCGCCTGGTTTTCCTTCCCCGTCAGGTGGCTCCAGAGCGCTTACTAGCTTCATCCGAAACCGTCTTGTTAGGTTAGATCGCATCGTGCCAGCTGTCCCGTCGGCGTGCATGTAAGAAAAAGCTTACCAAAATCGGGGAATTTTTGTGCAGCCGTTTAAACCCTGCAGATGGAAGGAGATAGGCAGTAGTTTCGGCATAGTGCGCCTAATTATTTCTAGGAAGGGGGAACGTACCGAAGTGCAAGAACAGATCTGTGCAGTGTGCGAAGGTGCTGGGCCCGATCGGGCGTGTCAGGAGGGGTTTGCGCGGTTCCGTGCCGGAGCCTGCTCTCTGGACGACGCCCCACGGTCAGGGAGACCAGGTGGCGACGTTAAACAACCCACATCCCACCGTGTGGGGGGCAGCTGACATGCTCAGAATATCCAAGTCAGTAAAGTTACTGGTGAGCGTGAACAGTGTGTCTCGTTTTATGGGAAAACCACGTGGACTTTCTGGCCAGCCCCATTCGTTGTTTACCTACAATCGTACGGAACTCTTCCCTCTAGATTTTTTACTTCTAGTCTCTCTCTACACGACTGACGGGATTTTTGTTTTTAAGCACATTTTTGATTATGCTACTGTCCTCAAAACCCCTCTGGATCACCAGTTCCATTGGGGACTGCCATGGGGACGGACCCGGGGAGTGAGTGACTCCGGGGCCCCGTCAGCCCGAGTGCCCGAGGAATCCGCACGCTGCCACACGGAGCGGAGGGAGGAGGAGGGCGCAGGCGGCGCTGGGGGCGGTCTCCGTTAGGGCAGGAGGGCGGTGGGGTTGGGGCCTGGAGGCTGCGGAGGGCGTGTGAGTGCTGGGGGGGTCCTTGGAGGAGAGAGCAGTGTGCAGAAGTGGGGCTGGGACACCAGGTGGGCTCGCCTCTGGCCTCCGCCGGGGCGTCTCTCCGCGAGACGGGGCAGGGAAGTCGGTTGCCTGCTGCCGGATGAGGTCGGCCGAGAGGAGGGGGTTCTTGGACAGCGCAGCCCAGGGCTCCGCTCAGTGAGTGGGGGCACCGTTGCCGCTGTCCTGGAAGGGGCACATCTGCCCGGTAAGCACTCCGTCGTAGAAGACGCTGGTGTGGTGTGGGGCCCCCCGAAAGCCCCTGAGTGCAGTTAGCTTGTAGTGGTCCACTGTCCCGGGCAGTTTGTGAGATTCCCGTTTTGGGACTGCACAGACGGAAGCGGAGCCCACCCTGCTTGCCGACGGTGCCTTCTGGGCCGTGTTGGAGACGCTCGGGGGGCTTTCCAGCGATCGCAGCCTGCTGCTCTCCAGTGCTCCTGGGTCTCCAGTCTTAAGTCACCGGCTGCGATGTGGCAAGGGCTGTTGGCACTGTCCCGGTCCCGGGTGTTTTGAGGTGCACACCCGGGCCTCTCAGTGTCAGGTCTCAATGTGCTCCTAGGTCGTAGGTGTGACCAGTGCGGGTCCCAGGCGGTGTGAAAACACGCAGCCCCCGTGCAGTGCCCCAGGCTGTGCGCTGGCCACCGGGCACTGCCGCTCACTGAGGTGCCCCCACGGCCCGCTCGGCCAGCCAGCGGGTCAGTGTGTTCCTCTGTGCCCCTGAGCAGCTCGGCGCACCGGGGACGCTGGACCCGTCGGTCCCCAGCAACGCCGAGGAGAGCTAGGAAACACCTCTAATTGGAAGACCCAGCACTGCGGTTTGTGCGGTGACAGACTTGTAACGTGGCTGAGTTACAGTCCCTCACGTCCCTCGGCCACCCTCCTGGTGCTGTTTTACTGCGTCTGCGTCTGGTGGGGGTCCCGGAGCGGCACATGGCCCGCGTCCTCCCGGTGACTCCCCTGGGCGATCGACTGTAAAGCAGCCCCTTGCACATTGTGCTGAGACACGGAAATTGGCCACTAGCCACGGGCGGATGCAGAGCTTGAATTGAAAATCAAATGAAGCAGAATTCTCTACTTAGTTTTTAATTAAACCACTATGTTAATTCAAACAGGACATTTCAGGCCTGGGGGGTTGACCATGTCCTTTTAAGGGCCTTAACTAGCCTTTCTGCTGCCTCCTCGCCGTGGCGTGTGTTTCTGGTTTAGGAGGCTGTCTCCGTGCAGTCCCTACTCGTTACAGTTCTCGAGGGTGGGTGGCTGTAAGTGGTTCGGATACAGCTTTTTTTTTTTAGTGAGAAGGTCACTTTTATCTTGGAACTCTAACTTATCGTTTGTTAGAAGCGGATGTTGACCAACTTTCGGTTACGTCGCTGTCACGCGTATTGTATCGAGTGTGTGTGACCGTGTGTGTTTGAACCTGACCCCACCCTGCATTTTAGTGTTTCAGCTCTGACCAAACGGCCGCCTCTGCTGGTTTGTTTGTTTTGTGGTGGGAGAAGCTTCCTCCACAGTTTTCCTCTGGGTCCCTGAGACGCGCACTGGAGTGTGAGGGGCTTGGGCCCTGCAGCCCATTCCCCTGCAGCCGAGCGGGCGGCCGTGAGGTTTCCTCTGCCCACGGCGCCTGGGGGGACCCCGCGACGACCTGGGTGGCGTCCGAGCGCACGAGGAGCCGTGAATATGGGCCCTCAGCCAGGGTTGGAGTGGGGGTCGGACATGATCGCCCCCTACAGTGTTTTACCCGTTCCTTTGAATGAAAACGTTACGAGGAGAATCTTCAGTAACACGATGAAAGTGAACAGATCTCATCTGCGGTGGATGATTCGAGACGGAGGGTGTTTCTGGGAGCAGCCTCGCCCTGCGCCTCACTGCAGCACGATCTGTGATTTGAAGTCACGGCATGAAATGTGACCCGAGTGACAGCGACATCCTGACCAATTACCCGACGGTCCAGACAGCCCCCGACGTCCAGAGCAGAGCACGCGCTCTGTGGGATTAGGAGGTTAACTCCCGGAACTTCAAACGGAGTGCTTGATAATAAAAGCAAAAAGTACAGAATTCGAGGTGACTTCCTTTCTTAATTAATTGGACTGGCCAGGTGGGGCGAGGAGCTGGGTGCCGGTGCTGGAAGGCCCATAAAGCCGCGCGCCGTGACGGCCCGCGCACGAGGGTCAGAGATCGCTTTAATATGTCTCTGTCCTGTGTCACAGTTTGAAACTGTCCTGGTTTATGTCCCTCTTGGCAAACTTCCATAAAAGTGACCCTGTACTGTATTTTATGGCCAGACGGCTTTTCCCCCAGTGGCTAATTCGTATCAGGCCTCCGTCTTCAGGGGACGCAGGCCGGAGAGGAAGCCCCGCGTGGTCGCGGGGAGCTTTCCTGGCGTTCTTTCATTATTTTTGCTCGTTTTTGCCACTGATCATCCATAAATTGTTGGAAATGAGTGATTAAGGAAGTACTGCTTAGTGTTAGTGGCACAAGCGCATGTTGGCCGGGCTGCTGGGGGTGAGAGGAAGTCGCCTATGAAGAGGGAAACTCCTGCCGGGAGGCCTCCGAGGAGCCTCACCCAGGGTCGCGTTTTGATCTTGGAGTTTATTACAGAAAACGGGGGCCGAGTGCACTCAGCATCGTTGTGTGCTAACTTGATTTCCCCAACACCTCCGAGAAAAAATCATTCAGTAAGTTATTACTAGGCTTCCGCAGCCCTCGCCCAGTGGGGAGGGCTGGTTTCTTCCAGAGAAGCACCGTGGAGCGGAAGGAGCCTTCTTCGAGCATGCGACCCCGCGGCGGTGCGCTGGGGGCCCACCTGCTGTAAGGTGCGGCTGTGACGACAGGCAGCACCCCGGGGAGAGGCTGCCTGTGTGGTTTGAGGAGAAGCGTGCACTTGTTTCATTTTGTTTAAATAAAGCTTGCAGAGATTTTGAACGGGGTCGTCCACACCATGCCTGACACTGATTCTGTGCCCGTCCTCAGCACCGCTGCGTGCCAGAGGAGCGAGGCAGGACTCCAGGGGCACTCTGTGTTTGCGCAGCAGCCGCTGCGCCGCCGCGTCGCCCGGCCCCTGCGCTTCCTGACCGTCTGGTACTTGGGACTGGACTCTTGTAAGTCACTCTCACGCTCTCGAGTTGTTAAGAAGTGGGAGTGTCCTTCTTTCCGGCCAGCCTGTCTCTTTACTTTATCGCAGTGTGCTGGCCGAAGGGCGAGCCCCGGCTCTCTGCAGGTGGGGCCCGAAACCCCGGCTCTGCCCCTTCCTGGCCTGGGACTTTCCGTGCGTGCCTTGGTGTCTCCATTCGTGAAATGGGCTGGTGGGTCTCCCCGTGTGGTTGGGGTGCTGCCAAAGGCACGGCCCCCGCCCCCTGGCAGGGCACCCGTGACGCGGCAGGAGCTCCGAGGCGGGCTGCGTGACAGTGGATACCGGGGCACCAGGGAGCGGTGGGCGGGACCACCTTTCACGGCAGGGAAGCGACCTGAGAAGTTCCGGCAGCGTGGACAGTTGGCTTTGGGATTTACTTTTTGTCTCACACCAGTATAGGCTGTAAAAGCAGGTATTATGTTTAATAGGTAACTAAACTTCAAACTTTATTTTATATGATGATTAAATTGCTAACAAATGTCTCATAATCCAGGGCTCTTTGTTAAATGAGGAAAAGTTTTGGTAGGAAGGAAATAAAAAATCACCAGGTTTAGATTTTAAAGTTATTGTACTTTTCATTAAACTGGCCCTAATACTTCCAATATTCATGAGACAATTTTATGAGATAGTCATTGTCGATTAGAGTCTCTTTTCTAGAATGTGTTTTTTTGGGGGAGTTGAAAACTATCCACCCTCGGTTAGAAAGGACTTTATTTGAAAATAAAATTAAATGCCAGACTTAAGTCTAACTAGAGAGCTTTTTACATGATTATGATGTGCGCCGCAGAGCTGTAGGACTGGGGCTCACCCAAGAGGCTGGGTTTCCATAGTTAAGACCTTGTATTTATTTGTCTGTAAGTGCATTTGTTCACCACGTCCCTGTCAATCTGATCTGTGACAGGTTTGCTGATGTGCACTTAAACTTGGTCGGCCCCTCTGCAGCTCATTTCTTTGGCCTGCTTGTAGCCATGGCCCCGACTGTGCCTTCTCTCTCCCTGCTGGGCTTCCTGGCCCTGTACCTGGAACACTGTGGAGACGCAGTTGATTTCAGGGCCTTTTCTCGGGGCCGAGCCTCTGTGGGCCCTTTGCGGGTCGCCTCTGATTCCCTCCCCGGGGGGCCCCGTCTTTTCTTCTGGCCTCTGCTCTTCGTCTTTGGAGCTGCCAGGCCTCTCCTGGCTTTGGTGTTGTTTCAAGAAGAGCTTTTCCGCACCAGGGCGCAGGTCGCCTGCCCCGAGATGCTGTCTGTCCTGACCGCGCCTGTGTCCCAGACCGCGCCCCGTGCCGCTCTCCCGGCTCTGATGGGCCTTGCACGACGTGTGCTGGCAAGGCTGCTGATTTGGGCTGGTTTCCCTGTGTATCTTCACGTCTGTCATTTTTTAATTAATATTTTAAAATGAAACAATTTCAGAGAAGCCAATTAACACCCCCCTTTTTATTTTATATCATTCCAAATTATGCGTCAACATTGTGCTTGGATTATTGCATAATTATAATTGGTGTGTACATATATTTTATGTCCTTGCTTGAGTAACTCAGCTTACCAGCATAACAATTCTGGTGCAGGAAGACCCGCCAAGACTTGGAGGTGAGCAGAGGGGACCTTGGGTGTTGTGTCTGGGGCCCCGGGGTTGGGAGGCACGGCCGGAGCGGGGCAGGCTGCTCTTCCGCGGGGCGAGGGCGCGCTGGCGGGAAACGCGGTGTGGAGCAGACAGCCGCGCCTGGTGGAGGCGGGCCTGGTCCCCTCCCGTGCGTGAGGCAGCGCTGCGCCCTGCGCTCTGCTGTCCCGCTGGACGGCCTTCAGTCTCACGTCCGTGAGCAGAGCATGCCGGTTTGAGCGTTCCCAGTCGTCTGAGTGCGCCTGGACTCCTCGGGTTCCCCTTTGATGTGGCTCTAACAGAAACCGGCTGTGCTGTCGAAGGGCGTGAGGCACGGAGGGAACCGGGTGCTCCGGGCAGCCACAGTCTGCAGGCGGCAGAACGCTTGCTCTGGGAGGGAGTGGAGAGTGCGGGTCTTGGAGTCCAAGAGTCAGGTTGGTGCTTCCAAGTGTCCGCCAGGCTGGAAGCACTGAGGCGCCTCACCCAGACCCCGATCCACGGCCACGAGAGCAGGCGACGACAGAGGGGACAAGCAGGGCAGAGCTCCTAAATGCAGAGACAAGAGGGGCTCCGAAGGTGGCCAGACGTTTGGGAAGAGCCGGCGCTGCCGGGGTGCCAGACGCAGCGGGCTCACTGGGAAACCTCTGCCTGGAGTTCGTATGAGGAGAGCAGGTGAGCGTCAAGCCAGGTGGGTGCCTGCAGACAGGCCCGGAGCGCACCCAGCAGCTCCAGGAGCCGTTCACGAAGGAAACGCGAGCCGGGGACTGAGGGGACCATTCTGCACCCGACAGGGGCGTGTCCCCAAGCCCGCAAACGACATCGTTTGTAATGGAGAAACCGTGCTAGTGTCTGCCTTAAAGTTTGGAGGCCAGCTTAAATAGTTTTATGCCACTGTAGTTGAATTCTTGACCAGTACAGTTAGAGAAGGAAAGGAAAATTTGAAAGAAACAAACAAAATCGTCATTATTAACAGATGATACTGTCTACTGAAAAATCCCCAAAATCTGAAGATAAATTGTTAATTCAAAAAAATTTACCAAGGAAGGTGGATATGGGATGAATATAGAAAGTCAGTAAATATCAGTGACAGACAATCTAATTAAAAAGGCCTTTTATAATAGCAAGACAGCCTAAGGTATGTTCAGCTGAATCCAACGAGTGATACGCAAAGCCTTTACGGAAGGAGGTGTGGGGACAGAGCATCTTCCTGAAGGATGTGAAAAAAGACCACACGAATGGGCTGACATCTCCGAGAGTGAGTATCTTTAGATGGCGAGAATACTGGTGGTGAGGTGGTGCTTAGAGCCGGTGACCACCTCGTGCAGTGCGGCCGGCCCGGAGGGAAGTCCTCGGGACCAGCGGAAGGTTGCGCACGGCCAGGTGTTGGGAGGAGGGCGTGGCGCTGCGCCCCGGGCAGATCCTAATCAGGCGTCAGAGCGTGCGCACAGACGCGTCTTTGGAGCCGGTGTGCGGACGGCCAGCGAGCGCGCAAAGGCCTCAGCGCCGCGG
Organism: Carollia perspicillata; assembly: GCA_004027735.1. NCBI lineage: Eukaryota > Metazoa > Chordata > Mammalia > Chiroptera > Phyllostomidae > Carollia > Carollia perspicillata. The sequence goes on from PVKM010051287.1 coordinate 7,659, forward strand.
GTCTCTGCGAGATGCAGGTCAAACCCATGATGGAGTGCTTCTTCGCACCTGTCAACGTGGCTGCAAGCCCACACACGCACACGGGCAAACACACAATGGGGAAGCAGCTGGTGAGGGCGTGGAGACCTCGGACCCTGTGTGTGCTGTCGGCGGGGTTTAAACTGAGAACCGGCGTGGCGGCTGCCCAGCAGGCGTGAATCGAGCCACCCCGCGGCTGGGCGTGTGCCGGAGAACCGTGGGCAGGGGCGGCACAGCTGTTCACGCCCAGTTTTCGCGGCCGCGCAGCTGACAGCAGCCGGAAGATGGAGACCACCCACGCGCCCATCAGTGTGTCCGGGATGCGTGGGCCGTCACTACGTGGTGTGCACGTGCCTGGACTCCCCTTCAGCCTCGGGAGGGAGGCCGGGCTGGCGCAGCGCCACGTGGCCGGCCCCCGAGAACGGTGTGATACATGCGACGGCAGAGAATCCCTGAGACCAGTGCTGTGTGAGCCCGCCTGTGAGGTCCCCAGAGGGTGTGCATCCCATCAAGTGGCTGCTGGGGGCGGGGGCGGGGAGGCAGTGGGTACCGGGTGCAGGGTCCCTTCGGGAGGTGGGCCGCTCGGGGGCGGCGGCGGCCGGGTGGTGGCACAGCACGCGCATGCGCCAGTGCCCCTGAGCTGTGCGCCTGCGCACGGCTGACCTGCCCGGCCTCACGTACATGTGCTTTCGGGCAGGAAAGGCAGGTAAACGACCAATGCCACAGTTCAGGCTGGTGGGCCTTGGGGCTCGCTGGTGCAGGGGTTGTGGCAGGGAGGCCAGCTGGGTGCCACGGTGGTCGTGGCGATGTTCCTTGAAGTGACCTGGCACGTCCGTAGATATTTTGCAGACGCACAAAGGTGAGCAGTGGATTTTCATGGTTTAAAAATAGAAATTTTAAAAAGGTGATTTAGTTCTTGGCAATGGCTGGCATTACCCACACAGGCTCAAGTGGACAGCCACCGTGCTGGGGGGCGATCTGCAGTGGAGAATACGGTAAAGTAGGCGCCTGTGCGCGTGCGCACCACCCCTGAGGTGGCTGCCGCGGGACTCGGGAGGGCTGACCTGTTGCGGTGGCGGCGGCGAGGGCAGCCTTACTCTGTGTGTGCGGGCATGAGCTCTTCGGTGGTCCCGGTTCCTAGTGTTTTTGGTGTGAATGCCCTCTCTGCCACGTAAGCGGTGTGACAGTGTTGTCCAAGTTGTCGTGTGGCCTTGTCACATCTGTCCTGCACCCTGATGCCATGCCCATTGGGCCATAGAGGTGTGAGAGAGGCTGGCTCCAGCCGGCGGTCCTCTTGCTCGGTCTCACTGGTGCTTGGGCCAGGGGGTTTACGAGGCAGGCAGTGAGGCGGCAGCTGCGACGTCCGGTTCCAGTGTCTTGTGGAGCAGAGCCTCTGGCCCTAGGGCAGTCTCCTGTTCTGGAGAACCGGTGATCCGTTGGGAGGGGCGTTTGTGTATTTGCTGGACCTGTTTCCTGAAAGGGTATGTCTGTCTTAAGTACATTTGAAGCATCCTCCCTGCTCCCCGTTTCCAGGTTGCTTTGTCTTCTCTGGCCTGTGTCTGTCCCGTGGGCAGGTAGAAAGCCCGGGGGCGCCCTCGGGCAGCTGAGAGGTGAAGGTGCGTCCAGTGGCGGTGGTGTGGTGTCCACAGGCAGGCTGTTGGACTCTCCTGGTGCGAGCATCCTTATGCTTCATAACTGGTCCCTCTCTGTGGACTGCGGAGGCTCCCGGACACAGAAGGCGGCTGTGGGAGCGCCCCACCCACCAGTCACCACCACCTCGTCGCAGGAACTGGACAGCTGGAGGCCACGGGGAAGTTCGTGCGGCTTGACGTCGTGTCCTTGCGATGGGATGCCCTGTGCTGAGAGCACTCCTTTCGAGTTCAGAATCATGTCTCCCGTTTTTGATGGGATGTTCCAGCAGTCTTCTTGCAACAGAGTTCTTTCACTTCCATGTTGGAAGCTCACTGTTCTAATTCATTTACCTGCGATCTGGAGGACTTTTGTGGGGCTGATACCGTGAGAAACCGAGGACCATGAGTTTGAGCACAGTGCACCTTTGAGTTCGGCGAACCGGAGATCTTCGTGCTCTCATTGCAGCTTAGCCCCGGGCACTTCCTGTCCTGTCTGCGTGACTCAGGCGCCTCACAGTTCTTCCCGGTCTCGCGGGGACTGCGTTGAGTGGGTGTGCACGCACACTCTCCGCAGAACGTGCTACCGTTAGAATCACTTCTCTGTAGAGTTTAACACGGCTTTCGGGAAAGCTGTTTGCTCTGACTGGGGTCTAAAGCTCTTTTTGTCCCGCTCTCACAGTCACTCTGCGGGCGCAGTGGGACCTACTCGACGCTCTGTGGAGAGGCTCGTGTGAAGGTTTTCCGTGGCTGAGAGTAACCCCTACCTGTCTCTACTTCCTGCCCATTCTCGCTGCTCCGGGCGATCTTCCCAGATGCCCGCGAGTGTGTCTGGTGCGGCCGGGTGTGGTGCTGACCAAACCTCCGCGTACCGTTACCAGGAGACCCTTTTTGTTCAGTGAAAACAATGGCCTGGTATTTATTTTAAGTGTTCTGTGAACGTAGACATTTTTCCCAGGCTTTCCTGATGGGTGGAGACGCCGTCTATAAAGTGGTGTTTGCACACCTCCGGAGAGGTCAGGATGTCCAGGCAAAATCTTGTTTAAATGTTCATCACCATAGAAACACATCGGCTCCCTGTCGGAGCGTGTGTGAGTGCGCTGCACTCCTCACTTCACTGGTGTTCAGGACGGCGCGGCTGAATGTGGGGTCGACCACACTCAGGTTTCAAGCAGTGTTTTAACTTCGTGCGCTCAGTA
>PVKM010051288.1:0-10470 GCA_004027735.1 Carollia perspicillata
GTTTTACTCATGACCAAGAATTTGGGAATGTGTTCCTATCTCTTGGGGCCAGGAGCTGAATGTCAGGGATTCCCTCATGGCTGCAAGGAGGCCACCATAGCTCCAGCCATTCTGCCTCCATTCAAGAAAGAGGGAGGGAAGTTGGCACCAGCATGAGGTAAATAACAGCTCTCTCAACCACCCCCTCCCTCCAGCAGACTTTCCCTTTGTTCCTTTGGTCAGAATGCTATCTCATGACTACCCCTAGCTGCAGAGGAGGCTGGAATGGAGAGAATTGGGTGCTGGGAATGAGGCTGGGTTAGCAGCACACTTAGTGAACACTGATGTTTGGGCACTGGCAGGAAGAGAGCATTATGAGCAGTAGACTCTGCCAAGGAGGTAAGAAGTGTATCTAGACCCACCTCTGGGTGAATTTGGGGGGCTATGATCTTCTGGTTATGAAGATCCCCTACATGGGTATGTCCAAAGATGTGTCACATGTAACAGAGACTTTCAAAGTGTGATATCTGGACAAGCATCATCAGCATCACCTGGGAACTTGTCAGAAATGTAAACGCTTAGGCCCCACTCACACCCACAGGATCAGAAACTCTGGGATGGAGACCAGCAGTCTCTGTTTTCACAAGGCCTCAAGGGGATTCTGTTGCACACTCAAATTTGAGAATCACTGACTCAGAGCCTGGTAAGTCCAAGATCAGGGCACCAGCACAGTGGGGTCTGGTGGGAGCCCTCTTCCTCACTGGCAGATGGCCACCTTCTCTCAGTGTCCGCACATGGTGAGAAAGGGAGGGAGTGCATAGGAAGGAGAGAGGCCCCACCTCCATCCCCATCTCCAACACCCTGGGGTTTGGGGGTTAGGCCTTCAACATGTGAATTTGGGGCTAGAAACATTCAGGCCATAGCAATGGGGAAGTAGGGTCTAGGTGGTTGGTCTCCTTTGGGGCATATGAAGGTCTTAAGTATTCCTAGCATTTCTTGAGTTATACTCTTAGTCACCATTCAAGTTGGAGAATTCTGGGATTTCTGCAGAAAATGGTGAGCACTGGGAGACTGAGTGGGTGTCCATGAAGATTAAGGAAGTTTGGGATGGGTGAATAAGACGTCACCTGCCAGAACCCTGAGGCAAAGCTTCTGTGCCTTCTACCCTCAGACTTCTTGTCCCCCTTTCTGTTGTCACCCTCATCTCTTGTGCACGAGGTGAAAGCTCCTCTCAGGGCCTTGGCAGTCAAGGTCATTGGGGGCTCACAGCCTTGCAGAGCACACTCTGTCATCAGTGACTGCCTCGGGGTTACTTGTATTTTAGCAGTGGCAAGAGAGGCGAGGAGGGAAAGGATCATAGACACAGGTAAAGGGGCAAAAGTGGAGGCGGGGGTTCTCATGGGTGATTGAGAGCAGCATGAGTTTCCACAGTGAATTCCAAATTTGCACACATCTCTCATTTAATCCTCCACTACCCTGCGAAGTGGTTATACTTCCTGTATCACAGATGGAAAGACTGAGGTGCAGAGAACTGAAAGTTATTCTGCTAACCAGGAAGCAAGCCGAGCTTTGAATGCTCAGGTGCTCTGTGGCTAACCCTGGCAGCCTCTCCACCACTCACACACCTTCCACACACCTCTCTCACATCTTTTCCAAACGTGGAGTCTAAGTTATTGAGATGTCCACGGGCCTGGGGCTGTGGGCTTTGAAAATGGCAGTGCTGGGGTGGGGGTCACTCCCCACCTCATAGGCTTACATCCAGTTTTCACAGAATTGGGGGGAGGTGTAAGAGGGAGAGGAGAGAGAGGACTGGAGAGCCCTTACTTAGATAGTCCATCCTTTATAGGCATCTTGTCCTGTGTTCCATATATATATATATATATATATATATATATATATATATATATATATATGTATATATGTATATGTATGTATAATATGTATGCATAATATATATGTGTATATGTATATGTATATGTATAAATATATATATATATAAAGTTGTCTTTTATATTTGGCTATTATGATTGTTTCTAAATTTGCTCTGTGTTTGGACGCTCCAGAGACCATGCTCGTGTGCGGGAAAGTCACACTCAACAGAAACAGAGTCTAGAGTGCTGATGAGTTAAACGGCACAGAGAGATATAACTGCTCCAAGGCTTAGAAGGTTTTCATGGGCATGACCAGCACCAAGAGCTCTCTGTTGACCATATGGAAAGCAAAGAATAGCCAGAAGGTTACTTTGTGAGCCTGGAACCCGTACCAGGGAGACAGATGAATCAACGTGTCATGGCAGGCGTGTCTAGGATAGCGGCTGCATCTGTGTGGCCTCACGGAGGAGTGGTCTTGACATTAGGGCTCCTGTTCCATGCTGATGTGCTTGTTGCTTTAGAGGGTTTAATACAGTCAGCCAGGCTGTAGTCTGGGAGTTACCTGTTCTCTTTCAGGTGACTTTATACAATGGGTTTCTGAGCTAGTGTATGCTGACATTACATTTAATCTTAGAGGACAAACTGAATGGGAAGGGCAGGGTGGGTGAAGGGAGAGAAACTAAACTAACTCCCATGCACTGGCCAAATGTTCTGGAATGGGTCTTGGTTTCATCCATGGTAATAATTAACCATGTTCTTATGGAGCTTTCTACAGTGATAAACCACAGTATTGTACCAGATTGCTTTATTCCCCTTGTTGAAACAAATTTCAATATTATGGTTGCTGACTCCTGAGTTTGGGGGCTGGGGAATTTGTACCATGCCTTCTCCCACATAGTGACTCTTGGGTTTCCTACCTATTGAGAGGACACTAAGTTTTGACTTTGGCCATAGGGGTAAAACATTCAGTCTCTTCATCTTGGGTTTTGCCCTCAGTTGGGGATAAGACCCTCGGCTCATGGCTTGTTGACTACACAGAAGTCCCCATCACCCACTGTCTCTATTCTTAATACTGAAATAGAATTTCATTTTGCTTTTTTGTTTGCTAAGGGCCTGAAGTGACTTGGATGGTGTTACCACTGGAATAAATGATGTATGAAATGAGAAATCTTTGTCCAGTACTGCAAGGGGCGGGGGAGAAAAGAAGGCATTTGACAGAACCACTGTTATGCAGAATTAGTTCTGATACAGCGAAATAACACAGAGGACAAAGACAAAGAATCATCAGATATTTTTCTCCATTTCTACTGAAAAGCCAGCTCCCATCACCCCTTTCAGGCTCCTGGAGAAGGAAAGTGAATCTTCCACCAAATGAAAGCAAACTTCCACTTTGTCGGGACTGTGGCCAGTGGCCTATGGCCCCAGGGGCCAGCCCAAGGGAGCATTAGGAAGGGGTGTTTGGCACTTGCCCCACTTGAGAGTGACCCTCCTGCCACCCAGTTCCCTGTGCCCTTGTCATCTCCTTTGCTTTGAGAAGTCTGCTGTCTCAGGAGAGGCGATGACACACTCGTGCACGCTGAGGTTTAAATCATGGATAAGGCTTCATTTCTGACATCCCTTGGGATATTTTTATTTTGATTGGTGTGAAATCAAGATCCAAAGGCTGAATTAGGAAAACAGGGACTTCGTACACTTGAAAGCAGACTGTACCTTGTCAGAGGCTGCAGTGGTGCCTTTTCAAGGCCAGTGTCCAGGGATTCAGCAGTAGGGCCACGCTCCTTACAGCCTCGGCACTGGGTGGGCCCAGTCTCCTTGGTGGGGTGCTTTCTCAGGGCTCTGTACACCATGCACCCTGGCACCTTTGCCTGTCCTTAAGCCTGCTTGTTTTTCCCAGAATTGGGTAATGGCATTGTTTTGCCCCAGAGCTCCAGATGTCCCCTTGGAGGGGCCAGCTGATGTTCCCTCTACCACCAAGTGCGCCTGGATATCCAGATGAAACCTCCAGGCTGTGTTGGCGATCTGCAGTACACTGACAATGACAAGAAACACAGAATCCGGGCCAGCCCTCAGCAGGGGCACCTGCCCTTGACCTCACTCATAGCACTTCTGTGGGCTGTTTACAAAAACTGCACCTGCTGTAATAGCTGATGGTCATGCTGGGGAAAAAATAATCATTTAAATCATTAGAAAGAGAAAAGGAAAGAAAGTCAGCCCAGGGAAGGAAATGATCCATACTCAGATCTATTTTTGTCTCTACTACAAGCTCACTGAGTGTCCTTGAGGGAGTGGCCACAGCTCTTCGTATTGGTCTGCTGGTACCCTGGAAAAATCCCATGGGTGCTGCCAGCACCCCCAGGGAATCTCAACCTCCCAACAACACACAGACACACTGGCACATTCTTTGGGGAGGGGGGCGGAGAGTGGGAGGTGGGGTGATAAATCATGGAAAGGAGCAGCAATGCCAAATTCATCAGATTGTAGGCAAATTGAATCCTCCTTCTCACTGACCTTTGAAGACAGTCTTTTTGTCCCCATTTGTACCCTGAATGGGCTTCCCCAACTGCAGACTTCATCGTGGCAAGAATAGCTGATCATTGCTGATGTTTACTGTATACTCTGCACCAAATTCATGGGCTTCATTTCAATTGCTTCCCAATTTCAAGGTGTGAGAATTGAGGCTCAGAGGAGTCCAGTCATTTTCCTAGAGCATAATGTGAACATCTCTTCTTTTCAGGCCTTACCACAGAGCCTAGCACCTAGCACGTAGCAGTTGGTGGCTACATAGGAGTTTGGGGATTGCAGGGGTGTTTGAGCTCTGCCTCATCTCATAGTGCCTTGGTTTACTCATCTGTAAAGTAAAGATGTGGACTAGGTGACTGGATCTTAGTGTGTGATGGAGCTGGTTGGCAAGGGTAATTATTGGCACTTCTCTCTACCCTTCCTGAGTTTGAAATCAGAAGAGAATCAGGCCAATGGAGTAAAAAAAAAAAATCCACTTTATTAGTAAAAGAAGCTAGCCTGAAGGGTGTGGCTTAGATCTGTGGCCACAGTGGGTTTCCTATGCTTGACCCGGAGTTAAACTTATCTACCAAACTTATCTACTTATCTATCTGGCCAGCTCCCCTGTGGGACAGGACATTCATACCCCATGGCAAAGGGCAGATGAGCCATGCCCGCTCTGTGGCAGGCGGAACAGAGAGAAAGTGGAGAGAGAGAGAGACCAAAGGGGCCCAGCCTGGAGCAATGACTTCTCCACTACTGCAGTCAGGATGGTCACTCTGGTTCTGGGGTGAAGGCAGCGAATGGGAGGAGTGGGGAGAGAGGTGGCTTCTGAAGTCTTTTACATTTGCATCTAGCTACATTTATTCTTTATGAAGTCACTGGGTTAAATATCAAAGGCCTTTGGAATGCAGGTTCCCCATCCTTATGAATCTCTTGGATTCTGTGTTTTATCTTGGCCCCCAGTGAAACAATGAAATGATGCCCCTCTTTATGTGCAGTGAAAGCCCCCCCGTGTTATCACAAGAAAGTCGTGGTACGTCACCTCCAAGGGGCCCCTGCCCCTGGCATTTGCTCCCTGTGTAATCCTCTCCCTTTGAGTGTGGGCCAGACTTACTGGCTCCTTCTAATGAGCACAATACAGTGAAAGTGATGCATGACTTCCATTTGGGGCATACTTTCTCTCTGTTGGACCTGGGAAAACCTGGCTGCCATGCCATGCGTGAAGCAGGTCTGTGGAGAGACCCATGTGACAGGTGGTGGAGACCTGCCAACAGATGTGCGTGAGCCTGCCATAGAATTCCACTCATCCCCGAGTCAAGCCTTCAAACGGGGCAGCAGCCCTGGCTGACACTTTTGATTGGCTTGCCGTCTAAAGAGAAACCATAAGCCAGAGGCCCCAAGCTAAGCTATGCCCAAATTTGTGACCCATAGAAACTGTGCGATAATACATGTAGTTTTAAGACACCACATTTTGGAGTAATTTGTCATGCAATGATGGATAACTGATAGAAAAGTCTTTCTCCTTCCCTACACAAGGGTCCCTGCATGGTATCATTACCAAAATGGCCAGCGATGTGTCAATCCATGGCCTTTTATTTAAAAGGAGCAGAGGCTGCCTCTGAAGCAGCTCAGCCACACCGAGCGCAGGATTCTGTCTCACCCTAGGCCCCAGACTAGACGTACAGATAAGCTGGACCACGTGATCAAGCTCCACAAACAGATTTGAAAATAACTTTACCAGCTCCTACTTTGAAATTTAAGCCATCCATTTAGGAAATACAGAATGTAGCTAGAAAATGATTTTTACATTATTACTCTTCAAGAACACAGTGATAAGTGACTTTTGAGTCAGAGGAAGTGGTTGTTTGCAGAGTTTATGAAAAATAAGCTGTCATCTTTTTGTCCTATATTACATTGGAGTTGCTGGGAGCTACAGCTCAGATTTCTTAAATTTGGGTGTTTGTTTTAAGGGGCCCTGGGCATGTTGAAATAAAAGAATGCCTCGCAGTTATACAGAACCGACATCTCCCACTTTTTTCCTTCGAGGATGGAACATTAAAAGCAGGCTCCCTCTGGGGTCCTTACCAAGGTGCTCCTGCGCAGTGCCTGAGGAAGGGCCTGCAACAGACAAGTGCTGCCCCGGCTGTCTCAGCTGGAATTGTCAGTTAGAACTAGATAAGACACATTCTCATAGATTAAATATGCTTTCTAGCAGCATTTGGAGGACCAAGGGGTTCTGTTTCCCGGGTTCTGAGCTTATCCATGAGATCTTTGCAAGTGCTTGTTTTGCCAACATACTTAGCATATTTCAAAAGTTAACATTCCCAAGGATGACCTTGGATGACTAACTTTGCCTTCTGGGCATTTCTCTCCTCCTTGGTTTGATCTGGGAAGGGCTCTGATAGGAGTAAGCAAGATCTTTGGGGACAGGCATCATGCTTCCTTTGTGCCCTTCACCCTTTGTGACAAGGATTGTTAGTTGCTCCCTGCCCCCTCATCTGAGCTCCCCATCTTCCCTAGAGACAGACATTGTGGCTGGGCACAGAGCCACCCAGAGAGCACTGCATTTGCAGCTGCCCTTGCATACGTCACAGGGACATGCACTAATGGAGTATGTGCCATGTGCTGTTTCCACAGCTGTCCTTAAAGGGAAGGGGAACGTGCTCCCCTTCCCCATCCCCTTCCCTGTCCCCCTTACCCCTGGCTGGATGTGGATGTAGTTTTGAGCCAGCTTGGACCACAAGCTAGGTACAGTGGGGAAGAGCCAGGGACCTTGGGAACTTTGCCAAGGAAAACTGCCACCTGCCTTCTTGCAACTAGTGTCATTTTAATTCTCTGTCATACACAGCAGAAAATTGTACCCGAACTCACACCCTTTTAGATTGCCCAGGTGTCTGTCACTGGGGCTGCTGTAGGAGGTACCCAGTACTCACTGAATTATGGAGTTGGCCAAGTCCTCACCTCACATAAAGACAACCACTGGAAATGAATGATACCTTACTTCTTCAGTCTGTGGCCTCCATTCATTTAAGCCATTAGTATCCTAGAGTTAGAAAAATTCTTCTGGATCATCTCTGCAGTCCACACTTCACTGATACCAAATTCTGCATGTCGTTTTGGCCATTCTGGTTTCCAGCATCATCATGTAATTGCATTGTTGGTCATTCTTTTTTTTTAAATTCTCACCCAAGGATATGCTCATTGATTTTAGAGAGAGAGAAAAGGAGAGGGGGAGAAAAAGAGAAACATGGAGAGGGGGAAAGAAAGAGAAACATCGATATGAGAGAGAAACATGTCAGTTGCTTCCCATACATGCCCCAACTGGGGATCGAACTTGCAACCTAATGTGCCATGACCAGGGATCAAACCTGCAACATTTTGGTTCTGCAACATTGTCCTGGTTCACAGGACAATGCTCCAACCAACTGAGCCACCCAGCTAGGGCTGTTGGTCTTTCTTAATTGCACCAAAGATCTTTCCAGCAAGCAGAGGGGCAGAGATCTGCTACTTTCTAACTTCTACCCTTTGTTCTTATCCTTGTTTTCCTCTTTGAGTCTTTTCAATGCATTTGGGAACAGATTTTTTCAGGGAGATATTGATCAACAGTGTTCAAATTCATCCCAAAATGAAACATGTCCATTAATATAGGGACTGAAATATCGCTACTAGATTTGACAATTCATGGGTGTGCTTCACGGAGCAGGGGTGGAAGCCAGATTTAAGTGGGTTGAGATGTGAAGTGCGAAAAGGGGAAAATGGAGCTGATGTGGATGGCTAGTTTAAGACATTGGATTGCAGAGTGAGGGGAAGGGAGGCAGAGGCACAGGGTTACAGGAAGTGCGTGCTGTGCCTTTCTTTGGGAAAGGAGGGATGCGGACAGATCCAGAGGTTACAAAGACGGAGTTGAGGCTGAGGGAAAAGGCGGAGATGCAGGGAAGAGGAGGCTGGCTGACAGAGCACAGGCCATGCGAAGCAGGGAGGGTGGGAAGGATAAACTGGGCTACTTGATTAATGAACAGATGGACAACCCTTTCATCCTTTTGGACCAGAAGGAGGGAGGGAGAGGTGTGCAGAAACTGATCCGGTATCAGGCGGACATCCAGGAGCTGACGGAGGGAGATAAGCTTGATGGGATCAGTGAGGTAGGTGGCAAGGGCATCTGCTGACGCCAGTGGTCTGATGGGCATGGGATGCTTTGTTGGGTTGTATACTTGAAACCTGTATGGCTTTGTGAACCAATTTTACCCCAACAAATTCAATAAAAAAAAAAAGACCCGCATAAGCGTTGACCAAGCTACCCAGCTGAGGAGCTAGAACTTCCAAAATGCATTGTAGCGGCATTCCACATGCTGCTGTGATTGATTCTGGAAGTGCTAGACCACAGTGATGTAGGGCCAGAGGGGGTGGATTTTAGCCTTGACCCAGAGTGCCGTTGGGCTGAGTGGTGTTCTGGGGGGGCGGGGTACTTGAGAGTCGAAATGAAAGTGAGAGAACAGTTCGGGGGGTCAACCTTGAGCTCTATGCTGGCAGAGAAAGGAGACTGCAGGACTCCCTGGCTTATTAGAGCAATTTCCCGTTAAGCTGAGGGAGGTACAAGGAGATGTGAAGGCTTTGCCTAGGTTTCTTCCAGGTTTGGAAGAAGCCGCCCCCTCTTTGTTTCTGACTCTGGGAGATGCTATCTCCGTCTCATTAGGCTGGGCCTGTGTGTTTTCTGGCCACCTGCCTTTGTGGCCTTCAATCCAGTCTCCTCTTTGCGTCTCCTGTCACCCTGTCCCCAGCCCTGCTCCGAGGTCCAACCCACACCACTCCATGCCCACGCCTGCTCAGCACAGGTTTCTCCTGTCAGTCCAGCCACACTCTGAACTCTTCTAGTTCAGTGCATCCTTCTTTTCTCCCACTTGTTCAGCCTCACCACGGGTCTGCCATCATCCAGGGTAAAGCTTGTCATTGTCATCGACTGAACACCAAGGAATTGTTAACAATTCCTCGCCTTTAGAGTTGCAGCACCACAGTATTTGGTTTTGTTGCTCATTCATTCCGTTAAGAGAGACAACGAGCGTGGTGTTGAGGAGCTAAGATTTTGGAGTCACACAGATCTAAGTTTGAACCTTCACTCTGCTCTTTACCAGCTGTATGACCTTGGGCAAGTTATTCAGCCTCTTGGTTTCCATCTGTAGAATGGGGATAATAGAAGTGCCAACCTGTTGGCACTTGTGATGAGGAATAAAAGAGACCTTCATGGTAACAAAATCTTAGGATGAAAACAGAGACTAGGATCTCTCCTGTTGCTAAAACTTGGATTAGAAATCAACCAAATAAACCATCTATATATTGGGAAGGACCCCCAAAGAGAAATGAGTATTTCTTAGATAAAGCCATTAATCTGTGCCACATAGCACTACCCTAGACACTCCCAAATGCCTCATGGTATTTGGTTGTTTATTGACTCACAAACAATAGACCATTCAGTCATTACATTCTAATTCTTGGGCACCCAGTCACCCTTGTCTTCCATCCACCTACTGTGTGGAAATTTTGTCCTAGCCTACAAATAATGTGACCAAAGCCTGCGGGTTTTTCTAACTGAACACACATTGTATAGTAAGTAAGTAAGTGGAGGGTTCGATGGGGGCTATGCTAAGAATGGGCGCTGAAAGACAGACTTTTAAAAGCCATCTTGGTTTTGTAAGACAGACTGCTGTGCCATTTTTAATTTGCAGTGTTTGCCACCCAGGACATAAAGGAGGGTGCAGATCTGAAGGAGGCCATGTCAGTGGTGACCCTGTGGGAACATCCCATTGTTCTTGGGCTGCTTGGAAGGGAGGAGGCAGACAGGCAGCAGAGCACATAGCACTGGGCCCTGTGCAGCTGGGGAAACGTCACCCTGCCATGAGTGTGTGGGGGCTCTGCAGGCACCCCAGGCACACAAGGGCCCCTTCTCAGTAGGAGTCTCTGACGGTGAACTGTTCTGTAGATGCCGGGGACTGAACTGCTTGGGAATCAGGCAGCCAGGTTTTCTGATGGGCAAAGGCTAGAGGTAACGAAAGGGAGGGCTGTGTGTAAATTAGTATTTCAAAATAGCTTTCTGGGGATGGAAAATTTGAAAGACAAAAAAGTA
>PVKM010051289.1:0-10505 GCA_004027735.1 Carollia perspicillata
ATGTAAGCCATGACACCATTAAAATCCTAGAGGAGAACATAGGCAGGAAAATCTCAGATATCTCACGCAGCAACATTTTTACTGACATGTCCCCCAGAGCAAGGGATATAAAGGAAAGAATAAACAAATGGGATCTCATCAAAATAAAAAGCTTCTGCACAGCTAAAGAAAACAGCATTAAAATAAAAAGAGAAACAACCGTATGGGGAAACATACTTGCTAATGATACCTCAGACAAGGGTTTAATCTTCAAAATATACAAAGAACTTACACGACTCCACTCCAAGAAGATAAGCAACCCAATTAAAAGATGGGCAAAGGACTTGGACAGACATTTCTCCAAGGAGGACATGCAGTGGATTCAGAGACACATGAAAAGATGCTCAATATCGCTAGCCATCAGAGAAATGCAAATTAAAACCACAATGAGATACCACTCTACACTGGTAAGAATGGCCATCATAAACAAAGCAACAAACAGCAAGTGTTGGAGAGGTTGTGGAGAAAAGGGGATCCTAGTTCACTGTTGGTGGGATTGCAGACTGGTACAACCACTATGGAAAACACTATAGAATTTTCTAAGAAAACTAAAAATGGAACTGCCTTTTGACCCAGCAATTGCACTGCTAGAATTATATCCCAAGAACCCTGAAACACCATTTCAAAAGAACCTATGCACCCCAATGTTCATAGCAGCACAATTTACAATAGCCAAGTGTTGGAAGCAACCTAGGTGCCCATCAGTAAATGAATGGATCAAAAAAGTATGGTACATATACACAACGGAATTCTATGTGGCAGAAAGAAAGAAGGAGCTCCTACCCTTTGCAACAGCATGGATGGAACTGGAAAGCATTATGCTGAATGAAATAGGCCAGTCAGTAAAAGAGAAATACCATATGATCTCACCTTTAACAGGAAGCTAAGCAACAAAACAAACAAGCAGGCAAAATATAACCAAAGACATTGAAATAGAAAACAGGCTGATAGTAACCAGAGGGGAGGGAATTTCAGGGGAAAAGGGAAGGGATAACAGGAACAATTATAAAGGACACATGGAGGAAAACTAAGGGGGGTGGAAATGGGAGGGAGGTAGGGAGCACTGTGGGGGTGGACTGGGATGGGGGTCAAAGACAGAAAACTGTACTTGAATAACAATTAAAACAAAATTAAAGAAAAAAGTAAAAAAAATCTACCTGGAAGAATATCCCTTTAAGAATAGCTGGAAATTTTTGAAGAGGAGTTATGAGGAGAGCTAATCCTATCAGATACCAAAATACATTTTAAAGCTTTGAAAGTGAGAACAGAGGCATAGTGCTAGAAAGCTCAATAAAATTAAAGAGACAAACCCCAAAAGGGTCAATATATTTCCCTTATAGTACATACCTCCATGTGTCTTACTATCCTTATCAATAAAATTGGGATAACAATTGTATCTATCTCATAGTCTTATTATGAGGCATTTACTTCATACAATATGATTATAATAGTGCCTAGTTTTCTGTAAGTGCTAGGAATTATTTTCTATATTTTTAAACAATGATGTCTTACCATTTTGAGTCCCGGTTTCCATCCCTTCACTCTTGGTTCCCTGTATATTTTCATTTATTTCACTTGGTGTAGCCTCCATTTCTTCCTTCATTTTGGACCAAGATAATTAATTCTTTTCCTGGAAGATTTCTCTGTTCCTCCATTTGGGCCATATTTCTTTATCTCAGCACACCTGTTATGTAGTAAGGGGCAGAGCCTTAGATATTCTCCAGGGTAGGGCCACCCAGGTGTCTGTGTTGTGCTGTATGTGAGGGAGGAGTCTGAGAGGGAACAATGCCACTTGCTTGGCTCTCATCTCACATCCTACTTTCTTTTTTTGTTTTAAAGATTTTATTTATTTATTTCTAGAGAGAGGGGAAGAGAAGGAGAACAAGAGGAAAAAAGCATCAGTATGTGGTTGTCTCTTGTGCACCCCCTACTGAGGGCCTGGCCCCCAACCCAGGCATGTGCCCTGACTGGGAATAAAACTGGCGACCTTTTGCTTTACAGGTCTGAGCTCAATCCACTGAGCTACACCATCCAGGGCTCATGTCCCACTTTCCAGCACTTCCCTCACTTCCCACAAGTGGATTGTGCCCTTTCAGGTGCTGATTCTCAGGTAGGTGGGTTTGTGTACGTTTCTGGACACTGTGGGGTCTCTCCAACAAACTCTCCTGTGAGGCTGGGAATTTCTTCCACTGCCGCACCCCCCACAGATTTTTTACAGCTGGGGTTTTGAGTTTTTAGTTTCCCTGCACTGAGACCCTGGGTCTGTGTTGCTCCCCAGTTGTTTCTCCTGGTTTATCTGCACACAAATGTGGGATCTCCTGCCGAAGTGGTCCACTGCCTTGCCTTGTGTCCTCTCCACCCTGGCTGCCCATCTCTGCCCTTATCAGTCTGGATGAATGTTTCTTTAACTCCTTGGTTTTTAGACTTCCATGCAAATGATTTTTGGCAGTTCTGGTTATTCTTTGTTTTGAAATTGGTTGTTATTCTTCTTTTGGTTCTGTGAACAGTCCAAGTGTTTCTGCCTATGCCTCCATCTTGGCCAGAACCTGTTAATCCTAATTTTAACTTTTCAATTACTTTTATTGGTTTCAGGTATACAGCACAGTGGTTAGACAATCATATACTGTACAAAGTGTTCCTCCAATCCCTGTGAGTATGTGGTAACTACCAGTTTGTACTTTTTAATCCCTTAACTTCTTTCACCCAGTCTCCAAACCCCCTCTCCTCTTTTGTCAACCACCAGTCAGCTCTCTGCATCTATGAATCTTTCAATTTTCTGTGTTCATATATTTTGTTCTTTAGATTCCACATATAACAAAAAACCATATGGTATTTGTCTTTCTTTGACTGACTTAATTCACTGAGCATGATACCTTATAGGTCTATCCATGCCATTGCAAATGGTAAGATTTCATTCTTTTTTATGGCTGAGTATTATCCCATTGTGTGTATGTACCACAGATTTTTATCCACTCATTTATTGATGGGCATTTGGGTTGCTTCCATATCTTGACGATTCTAAATAATGCTGAAATGAACATAGGAGTTAATATATTTTTCTTGAATTAGTGTTTGGGTTTCTTCAAATATATACCCAGAAATAGAATCACTGAATCATAAAGAACTTCCATTTTAAATTTTTTAGGAATGTCCGTACTGTTTTCCACAGTGGTGGCAGCAGTCTGTATTCTCACCAACAGTACACAAGGGTTCCCTTTTCTTTACATCCTCACCAGCACTTGTTGTTTGTTGATTTATTAATGCTAGCCATTGTGACAGGTGTGAGGTGATATCTCATTGTGATTTTAATTTGCATTCCTCTGATGATTAGTGATGTTGAGCATCTTTTCATGTCTGTTGGCCATCTGTATGTCTTCTTAGAAGAAGTGTCTATTCAGGTCCTTTGTCCATTTTAAAATTAGATCGTTTTTTGGTGTTGAGTAGTATGAGTCATTAACATTGGATGTTAACCCCTTATCAAATGTATCATTGATGAATATGTTCTCCCATTCAGTAGGCCATCTTTTTATTTTGTCGATAGTTTCCTTTGCTATGAAAAAACTTTTTAGTTTGATATAGACCCATTTGTTTATTTTTTTCTCTTGTTTCCCATGTCTGAGGAGATATATCAGAGAAAATATTGCTTTGAGAAATGTCTAAGATTTTACTGCCTATGTTTTCTTCAAGTGGTTTAATTGCTTTGAGGCTTACATTTAAGTTTTGAGTCCATTTTGAGTTTATTTCTGTATAATATAAGATATGAGAATATGATGTAGTTTTATTTTTTATATGTCTGTCCAATTTTCCCAACACCATTTATTGACTAAACTATCTTTACCCCATTGTATGTTCTTGCTTCCTTTGTTAAATATTAATTGACCATATGGGCATGGGTTTATTTCTGGGTCCTCTATTCTGATCCACTGATGTATATATCTGTTTTTTTTTAAATGCCAGTACCATGCTGTCTTGATTACTATGGCCTTGTAGTATAATTTGATATCAGATGGCTTGATATTTCTAATCTTGTTCTTTATTCTCAACATTTCTGAGGCTATTTGGGTATCTTTTCTGGTTCCACGTACATTTTTGGATTATTTGTTCCAGTTCTATAAAATAAGCCATTGGTATTTTGATAAAAGCTGCCTTGAATCTACATACTGCTTTAGGTAGTATGTACATTTTAATGATATTAATTCTCTCAATCCCTGAACATAGTAGAGAGAAATTTCTAGAACTGTCATTTTCAAAGTGTGGTCTTCTAGTCCAGGAGTACCATATCATTTGAGATGGTGTTAGAAATATAAATTCTTGGGTCTTATCTTGAATTTACTGTATCAGTAAATCTGGGTGCCCGGTTCTTAAATCTATCTTTTAATAATCTCTTCCAGTAATTCTGGTGTGCAATAAAGTTCAGAGCTGTAGCTTTAGGTTATAGAAAAAGAGAAATAGAATATATAGCTTTCAAATAATTATGGGAAAAAATACATTTCAAAGGAAATGAAATCAAGTCAAAAAATGGCAGGGAAGAATAAAACAAAACAAAAAGAAATCATTGTGAATAGGAAGTATAATATAATATGACAGAAATAAAGTTAGGTACTTTTTGTTTTATCAATCTAAGGTTTAATTTAAAAATAAATGAACACAGATAGGTTGAAAATAAAGAAGAAAAAAAGTACCAGGAAAATAAAAATCAAAGTAAAAATGTGTGGTAATACTAATTTAAGACCAAATAGCAATGAAGACAAAAGCAGTATATTGAATAACACATAATAAAATGCATTTGTCATGCAGATAAAATGTTCAAAACACCAAATTAATTTATTTTATACATAAATTATGGAGCCTTCTATACAACACATTTCCTAGAAATTGATGTATTAAGTAGACACAAATGAGAATAGGGAAAATTTTAATAACATAATTTATAAACCCAATCTAATAGACATATCAAGAACTATGTCTAACAAGGAGAGATTACACATCCTTCACATTCTTGAGAAATTTCATTCAAGCCCTGGCCAGTGTGGCTCAGTTGGTTAGATTATCTTCCCGTAAACCAAAAGGTTGTGGGTTTGATTCAGGTCAGGGAATATGCCTAGATTATGGGTTCTGTCCCTGGTTGGAGCAGGTACAAAATGGAATTGGTTGATGTTTCTCTTCCTTTTTCTCCCCGCCTCCCCTCTTTCTAAAATCAATAAGCATATCCTTGGGTGAGGATAAAAGAAATTAGAGAAAACAGGGAAATCTCATTAGGTCCTCAGAAATGGAAACCACGGAGTCCACAATCACTAATGACACTGCAATACAATTAAAAATTCACACACACACACAAAAAGGATAGCCAAATAACAAAACAAAACAAAGACAAACAAACAAAAAATCCCACAGATTAGGAAATTTAAAAAAAAATCATGTTTAGAAAGAAAATAATAACAGAAAATATAAACTATTTGGAAGCAAATAAAAATAAGATTGCAAAATATTCTCTGTGGAATGCACCAAAAATAGAATCTAGACGAAAACTCATAGTTTAAATGCATTATTAGAAAACATGGGAGATGGAAATTAAATGACTAAGTATACAGGTTCAGAAACTAGGAGGAAAATAAGAAAAATAAACCCAAAGAACATAAAAGGAAGAAAATAATAAAGAGAAAAATCTAAAATAACAAACAAGTGAAGTTATCTAATTTACTATATGGCAACCAATTTTAAAATTTAGACAAAATAATATGCTTTTCTTGAAAAAATAAATAATAAAAATTGACTGAAGAACTAAATAGTGGAATAGATAAAAATTATAATAAAATTAAACATGTAATTTAATTGTAGACAGAGAAAATTTTTATGCTTCAGAAACTTTGATATCACATAAAATGTGGAGAAGCTTTCTAACTCATTCAGCAGCATTATAGTCTCAATAGCGAAAGCATACAATGAGTAGCCCAAAAAGACTATAATTTATCCTCATTGATGAAATAAAAATCCTAGATACATTTTTAGAAAATAGAATCCAGCAGAATATTAAAAGAACAATAAGTCATGACTTACTAGGGTTTATCACATTACACATGCAAGATTCATTATCAATTTAACTATGAATATAACAATAGATTAAAGGGAAAAAAAGAGTATGATTCTTCAAATAGATGCCAAAAGGAACAATGAAAAGAATTCAACATAAATTTATAATAATAATTATAACAACAAGAAAAACAACCATTTGTAAACCAGGGACATAAAGAATTACCTTAAGTGGGTAAATGTTGTCCAGAAAAGTGCAATGAATTAATCTTAACTGTGAAGCACTTGACCATTTCCATTAGAGTTACAAGCTTACTGTCTCTGCTTCCAATTAACATTACGCTGGGGTTCTTAGTGTCACAAAATACAAACAGAAGAGGAGTACATATTGGAAAGGGAAAAATCAATGAGTCACTATTTACAAGCAATATTTTCTTACCTAGAAAAATCAAGAAACTCAGTAGTACAACTATTTGAACTAATATGAGAGCTCGAAATAAGAAAGATTCAAGACTGAGGTACAAACTCAACAACTCTCCTACATATTGGTAAAGTACAATTAGCAAAATGTGATGAAAGAAAGATATCACAATGGCATTAAGCCCCACATGATTTCACTTACATGTAGAATCTAATGAACAAAATAAACTAACAAACAAAATAGAAACAGACTCATAGATACAGAGAACAGACTGATAGCTGTCAGAAGGGAGGGGGAGTTGCAGGGCTGGATAAAAAAGGTGAAGGTATTAAGCAAAAAAAAAAAAAAGGAAAGAAAAACCTCATAGACACAAACAACAGTATGGTACAGTGTGGTGAATATCAGAGGGAAAGGCGGGTGGGGTGGGAGGAGGTAAAAGAGGGTAAATGGGGCATAAATGGTGATAGAAGGAGACTTGACTTGGGGTGGTGAGCACAATTCAATATACAGATGATGTGTTATAGAATTGTACACCTGAAACCTATATAATCGTATTAACCAATGTTACCCCAATAAAGTCAATAAAAATGTAAAACAAAAGAAATGGAAAAAAGTACAAATAAAACTCATAATAACTATTAAAAATAAAACAAATACAGGTATCCCCCACTTTTCAAAAGTTCAGATCATCACTCTGCTTTAATGAAAGACTTATATTAGTGTTTGTTTTGCTAACTGAAAGAAATCCAAAGAGAATTTTTGCTTTTAGGCAAAAAGCAAGAACAGCATTCAGCATTTGTGTCACAGAGTCAGCAGGCACCCAGAGCAATGAGAGTGGCCCTGCCAAACTCTGTCCTGGCAACTACACTCAGCATCTCAGCATCAAGCTGCCATAGTTTCAGATTGTGTCTGTGAGCATTTGCACTTTATCTCATTGATTTTGTGCATCTATTAGCAAAATGTGCCCTAAGTTATCAGAATAACCTAGGAGAGCTCATGCACCATGTTTAGTGTCAAACTGGGCCTAATTAAGCATTTCAATCATGGTGAACAAATAAAGACCTTGTCAAGTGTTGAATTAGGGGTCTGGGAATACTCAAATATCTATTGGACATAACAAAATAATATTAAGAGAAGTTGAAATATGTGAAAAAATACTTTTGATACATTTAATAGAACACATGTATTGCCCAAATTATATAAAAAGCTCTCATAATCAATAAGGTATAGGGACAATGTCATTAGTAAAACCAGGAAAAACGTAAACAAAGTACTTTGTGAAAGAAGATATATAAATAGCAAATGAACATAAGACAAACTTAATTAGCAATCAGGGCAATATGACTTTAAAAGGAGATTTCTTTACCTATTATAATGGCAAAAATTAAAAATATGGATATGATCAAGAGTTGTCAGGAGACAGGAGAACAAGTATGTTATTGGGGGGTATATGTTAGTGAGACCTTTCTGGAAGGCAGTTTAGTAAGATGTATTAAAATTCTAAACATGAATAACTGAGGCAGAATCATGTGTCTAGGGATTTATCCTATGGAAACACATGCACAAAGATAACCTATGTGCAAGGATGTGCACTGTAACATTGTTTTATTTCAATAACAAAATAATTGGAAATAACCCATTCATAGACATGGCTTAATAAATAATGAATTAATATAGGAAATTTATGTTATGGAATACTATGCAGCCACTTAAAAAATGAGATAAACATATTTATTGAATGGAAATACCTAAAAGAAGTATAGTAAGTGAGAAAAAAGTATATCACAAAGCAGTGTTATGACATGGCCCCTCTTATTATGCATAAATGTGTTATGTATATGTGCAGAAAAAAAGAAATAAGAGGCTGCTCACTGAACTTTAAAAGCAATGATCTAAGAAGGGTGTGAGAGTGAGGATGGGTGGGCAAAGGGATACACTTATATTTGCCTGCGCAGTTACATATTTTAAAACTTTTACAATAAGAATATTCATATATATGTATTTTTAAGAGTACATCAAATTCAAGATGGCAGATTGAGCATATTTATCAACTACCCTTTTCTCTCTCTGAGCCCTAGTAAAAGTATAGAAAAACTCGTTTTTGTTTTTTTGAAGGAAGGAAACACTAATAGCATTGCAAAACAAAATAAGATGCCATTGGCATAACAGAAAATTTGAGGAACTCTTTCAAGATAAAAATTAGGATCAATATATAAATTGGCAGAGAAATCAGAAAAGTAGCAATAAGAACATCGGAACCAAAACATCAAAGGTATGTTCTTTCCAAGGGACACCAGGGAAGCTCAGAAGTCGGAGTCACTGAATATGAAAAGCAGGGATGGCTTGTTAAGCAGTGAACAGGACAATTAACTGGTATTAAAGGGCACTAGGAACACAGGATAAACCAAGGTTCCAGACCTTCCTCAAACAGTGCATGGGACTGGCTAGCACTGTGGCCATACCCTACCTACTCGCCTTTAAAGAAAATGAGGGATTTGTCTGGAGAGGAGAAGGCTCCTAGGAGGGATGTTGGACCTGGTGAAGAAACAGAACTGAGCCTGAGCTCAGTGTTGTGCCTGGTGAGATGACTGAGTGTCCATGACCCAGTGTCCATGAATGGGACTAAGGGAAAGAAAAAACAAACAATCGAATGCAAGAAAGTTTTGGCCAATGTTCTGACTACCTTGGCTGTTCCCTGACCATGAACCTTGGAGCAATCAGCCTAATGAACTAACTACCTGTCCACTATATAGAGCCTACAGAGGAAGTCTCTTGTAGGGGGAAGCAGGACTACCTGACTCCAGGAAACCCAGACCACTGATATAAGACTATCCACCTGGCTGTTCACTCATAAACAGCAGTGGGCAAATGAGAGCTCAAGAATGTTTGAAGTATGGGCACAGGGATGGTCTTTGCAGCACTGTTTATAATAGCAAAATTGAATAAATAGACAAAGGAAGGAAGGAAGGAAAGAAGGCAGGCAGGCAACCAAAATCTGCTTGGGTAATATATATAGCACGCTCTACATACTATGAAACTCTGCAGTAATTAACAGACCCTCTACATGTATTGATATGGAAATATATCAATACTAGTTTATTGAGTGAAAACCGGGCTGTGAAACAGTATTTATATATGATACTGTCTTTATTAAAAAACAAAGCCTAACCACATATCTGGGAAGCATCTAAAAGAATATTTCCCAAATTGTATACCATAGTGAACCTAGGAAGAAGGAGTTTGAAGGAAAAGGTGAGAAGAATTGAGGGTGGGTCTTCCACTTTTCACTGATATTGTTTAGAATGTGTCAATGATCAAATATTGTTTTTTAAGTAATATTAAAAATAATCGGACCAGGAAAAAATGGTTACAAAACACACACATGCCTGGAAAGATCTACGTAAAAGATAATCCTTTGTGTTTAAGACAGTGAGCTTAGAGTAAAGATTTTTTACATCCTTTATACTGCTCTGTATTATCTAGTATTTTTCCAGTGGTATCATATTAAGACCAATAAAAACTACTTCAACAAAAAAATAAAACCTTTTTAAGAGTGGAATCCTCTTACTACTTTTTCAACATTAGAACAAAAAAACTGAAGAGTCATTATGTTGTGGCCGGCACCAGACATGAATTTGGGACTCTGCTTTCAGAATTTGGGCGTCTAAACATCTGAAACGCTCAGCCAAATGTTAGTCTTGAGAGCAGTGAAGTGCTGGTGATGTTTAACGATGGGCTCTCTATAAAAAGCATGGCTGGATCTGTAATGTTTACCAATTTCTGTATACAGGCATACCTCAGGGATATTGTAGGTTTGGTTCCAGACCACCACAGTAAAGTGAGTATCACAATAAAGCTAGCCATAATCTTTTTTGCTGCTGGAGGGGCTTACTTTCAATTTGTAAAAAAAAAAAAACAACAAAAAAACGTAACAGCTGTGAAGGTCAATAAACTGAGGTACTCCTGTAAATACTCCCACCTCACCAGATGACAGCTACCATTGAGCTCACCAGAC
>PVKM010051290.1:0-10499 GCA_004027735.1 Carollia perspicillata
CTGCACATCTCCAAGCCTTAACACCCTTACCTATAAATGCAGATAGAAGTATGAATACATAGATGAACACAGGTAAAATGTTGACCTCATGTGAAAAGAGAGGTCACATTTCTTTAAGACCTGTAGGTACTGTTTAGCACAAATCCCAGAGGGGATTTAAGTGAGTATTCCTTTCTTCATATTTTCTCAAAGGATCAATCCTTCATTTGGGTAAATACCAGACTCCAACTCAGAAACCTTACTCAGATTGGCTCAACTACATTTGATCTTGAACTGGGACTATGTGCAATCCAGTCACTCTAGGCTCTCACTGCACTGTGAATTATTTTCAAAGAAGAGAGAAGCAAGAGGACCTGGTCACTATGGCTCAGCAGAGTAGTCTTCAGTAATGGTCCTTAGTAGGAGAATCTGTTTCTAAAGCAGCCTGTGTAAAGAACTTCACCTTTTGAAACAACCAAACCATTTCTTTCCTTGGGTTACAGCTCTCCTACAGTCAACATGTATGACCACTGAATCAGTCCCCTGACAATCTGGTTTGCCTAAAACATATGCAAGTATAGATTTATACATAAACACTCAACTAAAATACTTCTAGATATGTATGTGCATGTATGGCACATAAACATATATAATATACATGCCTTTTTATATAAAGAGAGGCTTGGTTTCATAATTTGCTTGCAGACAGTTCTTATCTACCTTTTGGTCTCATAATTAAACAATTAAGTATCATTTCTTATAATTATGCATTTTAACAAAGTGGTAAGGTAGGCATTAACTCACTTGAGAAATATGTTGTATTTTAAAGCCGGCACAATATAGTAGCTAAAGCCCAGAGACCACCAGTGCTTGGTGCATGGCTCGGTGTTAGCATCCTTGCGGACAGGCAGCACGTTACTCCACTCTCCAGTGACTGCACCAGAAGTGGAAAAGGCCCCGCAGTCAGCCTGAACCACCAGGGCACAGTGGTTCCCTCTGGGATGTCATCACCCTGCTGGCTTCACTTATAAGTAGTTCAGGAGATGCCAATTTCTGTGCCACTCTTGAGAATTGGGGGCGGAGGTGCATTTGCCCAGTCTTCCACATACATTTAAAAGGATGCTTTATTTATCTTAAACTCTGTATGTAGATGATTAAGACTGCTAGGCTTAAATTAGAGGAAGGAAAATGCTTGTCTTCTTAACTGCTCACCCTACACTGAACTTAAAGATACTTCATGAATCTCAGCTTTAGAACTTGAGAAGTTCAAGGCTGCGTTCCCATATGACCCCCAAGAGAAGAGGAAGTGAGGAGACTTGAAGCAGTAATGCTCTACACCAACCTGCCTGGCCACTTCTTTCTTGCCATGTGCTGTGCTTGCATCTGCGACTGATCAGGGCTGGATGCCTGCAGTGCAGCCGGGAGGATTAGAAGGACTGAAAACATCGCAGCAAGCCCATGCCCCGACTGGCCAGCTAGAAGACATAGAAATTTTCACATTTCTTACTTTAATGTGTAAGGTCATAGAAAGCCTGTAGAAAATTATAACATATGGCAGGTGGATGATCATTATACCATTAATATTTGCTGCTGCTATTGATAAATAATAATACAATAATAATAGCTCTTCTTGTTTGGGCCATTATTTCTACTACAGTGTTTTAGTTATTGTGGTTTGACTTTAAGTCACATACTCTTAAGGGCTACATTTTATTGTCCATGTAACCTAATCACGTGTTGGGGCATGAAATCTCTTACTGGTTACCTACAAGATCTTGAAGAAAAGGAACACAGGGTACTAAAGTTTTGCTAAGATCTGGCAGGTGTTTCAGTGAAGGGGATGGGGTGACATTACTGAGAGAACTATTTAGGGAGGTCTGACACTGATTGGATACTACCATGAGGTTACTATTGGCTATTCAGGGATGAAGTATGAGGGGGTACCCGAGAAATAAGATACAAAGATGAAAACTGTCCACAGACAAAAATCACCGGGGTTGCAACTTTGCCTTCTACAGTGTTGCCGTTCAACTTGAAGCCCCAGCCCAAGTCTGGCTGGAAATAAGACGAGCACTGAGATACTAACTCTGTCTATTAATTCTGGTAGTTTGGGTAATAGCAGACAGGGTTGTTTTATAAAACAGTTTACTAAGTTAGGGAAAATATTCTAAGGGTACAAATGCCCTTTAAGGGGATCTGTTAAGTTGCTGTCACAAAGAGCCATAGTTATGGGGAACTTGTGTGACATCTCTGTTGTAGTTAGGCTGGAAAAAAAGACTGAGGAAAACTTGGGAGAAGTTTTGAAGATGCATAATTTCTTAAAAGATTGTATTTATTTGTTTTTAGAGAGGGGACGGGAGGGAGAGAAACCACACATCAATGTGTGGTTGCCCCCTGAGCACCCCGCTACTGGTGACCTGGCCTAGAACCCAGGCATGTTCCCTGACTGGGAATGGAACCTATGACCGTTTGGTGCACAGGACAGTACTCAATCCACTGAGTCACACCAGCCAGGGCTGAAGATGCAGAATTCTTAAACATGGGTTTTATTCTCTAAAACCATTATGTTTTCTACAGCATTGTTTCTGCTCAGAATCAAAAGGGTTGTGGGTGCCATGCTTCCATAATCCTGGGAACTTGGCTATGGCCACCATCAGCACCAGCTGACAGAGGTTGCAGAGAGTCAAACATGGCTTGCTATGGGCTAGTTGTTGCCAATTAAATACTATAAAACTCATGATCTTTGCCCTTCACTGTCAATAATAACAGAACTCAGAGCGAAGAGCCAATAATGGAATGAAGATGGTGTGAAACTGGAACTTTGGAGGAAGGATCTCTCTCATCTGCCTTTCTAGAAAGATCTCAGAAATAGGGCTGTGGTGGAAAGAGGTGGGAAATGGAGCAGAGGTGTGCGGGTCTGGAGAATGCATGGAAATTCTCACTTGACCCTTAGTCTACAGACAGAAGCAATTTGGTTTGAGCTAACCAGGATTTTTAAATACTTTTCTAGAGGCAAAGCATGCCACATATCAAGTGTGAAATCAGAAGGTTGGATCTCTCTCTCTCCCTCACCCGTGTATTACATAAATCATATAGCTGGAGCTTTCGTTTTTCATCAAGCAATTCCCACCAACATTCAGAAAAAACTTAAAGCTGACTAGTTAGACAAGGAAATAGGAGAAGGGGAAGTTGAAGACAGTATAGATAAGTGTAAAGAAAGGCAATCGTGAGTGCACAGTCTAGAGTCCCAGGTTATTGGATCCACTGGTGCTAGCAAGGGTCCAACCTCTTTGGAACCAAGTCAGACCAAGAGACTACTGAGCTTCTTTCTTCTCAGTTTAAATCCAAAGCAACGTAGCCAGGTATTCGAAAATCCTTTTTTGAAGCACTGATCTTACTAGCCAACTGACATTTTTATTGTGATATAACCTTCCATGCTTCAAAATGATTTTGGGAAATTGTTCCATTTACTTGGTAGATTGCCAGTTTGGGGCACAGCCGAAAGGATGGTGGCCACTACGTTTTCCTTTAATTCTGTCCAGTATCAAAGATACCACACGGAGGCAGTTATTTAGTATGATTCTAGTCACAACCATGGGACCAGATTTTCCCCAGCAGATTCTCGTGGGAAGGCTATGGGGTAGATCATCAGGAGTCCCGGGCTCATAGCTTTTTCCAGATGGGCCTTAGTTTCTATGAAATGAGGCAGGATTAGCTTCCCTGAGGTCACTTTACAACTCTGATTTTCTAACCTGGGTAATATTTTTTAAAACATAAATTGCTTAAAAATTATGGTAGTATTTTCCCTTAAAACTCCATCACATCATTTCTTAAGACACTCAAAACATAGTTGCTCATTAGTTTCTGCCCGGTGAAAAGACAGGTAAGCCTAACTACAAAACCCCTTTTCAAAGAGTAAAAATGAGAACCAGAAAATCTTTCCATGTGAAGGAGGCTACACCAAAGTGCTAAGTAACTCAGTATTAGTCCTGGGCAGATCCGAACGTGGTAAAAATCCCTCTTTGGCCTCTACTCAAATCCCACTTCCCGATTGTTCTTTGTTTCTACAAAAAAAGTTTTTGTTCTCTGTTATAGTCGTGATTAGAAAAAACCACACACCTCCCAGGGACATTGTATGTGAGTACACTCTAAAAGTGGAAAATCTTCACGCTCCAAAGGTGTAATTTGAGGAAAGGAGTGTCCTTTGAGCAGAAAGTCTGGCCCACTAACAACCTCATAGGCTACCACACTCTGCTTTCATGTCTCGTCTCAATTTGTCTTCATGAAAAAAGTTTAAAGACAGTGATTAGAAAGAAACAAAATGCACGACTCTTCCCTTCCCTGCCTGTAACAGTCTCCTGAGTTGGCAACTCCCTTTTCTCAGAAACTACCATGATGAGGAAATGGATACTACAGTCAGGTTTCTCTAGCTCCTCATAGGCTTTGTGACCCATTCCTCGAAATTCTCTCAAGGTGTTCAGATTTTCTTTAACTTGCTGCTTCTACAAGGAGAAGCTATACCCAATGGTAACTCAAAACACATCTGACCAGTAAAAATATTATTAAGTTCATTAATCTACTTTTTAAAATAGATTTTTTAGAGAGAAAAAGGGAGAAAGAGGGAGAGAAACATTCTTTCACTTATTTATGCATCCATTGGTTGTTTCTTGCATGTGCCCTGACTGGGGATTGAACCCACAACCTTGGCATATGGGGACAACACTCTAACCAACAAAGCTACCTGACCAAGGGTTTCATTAATCTACTTCTAACTGCCTTTTCTGTTTATAGGGAGCATCAAAGCCCTGAGAAATAAACTACAAATAGCTCCACAATAGTAGCAGGATGACACTTCAAAAGAAGGCATTAAAGAAAGCTCACTAACAGTGATAATTTTTCCTAATGGTTCTGGGAGGATAATTAAGTTGTTTATCACCTTTGATGCTTATAACTCTAACACAGGTGTTCCCTGGAAACCAATTAAAAATACTTACAGCTGATAAAGAGTATCTCTTAGCTCAACAAATTTACTTGTAATTCCAATCCCATTTGGAAAAAAAGTCTTGTCAGGTCTTTTGACACCAAAGGGCAACTTTCACGCTCATTTACACTCAGTGATAAGCTACACAGGGTATTTACTCAGCCTCCCTTGATCTCAACAGTAGTGTCCTCCAGAAAGCTTTCCTTGCCTACTGAATGACAAACTTAGTTTCAAAGTATCACTTGTGCTCAGTAGTTCCTTTCAATCGAGAATGGAAGGGAGGATGGATGATGGAAGGGATTTCCTTTCAAAGGAAAGGGACTGGGATCCCTCTGATGATATCTTCGCCTAATTGTCAGGAAAGAGTGGTGCCTTGAATCTGCTGCCCTCAGTTTGTAACTTGCAGTGAACACCAAGTTGATGGTTTTTAGTTTCTTCAAAGACTCATGGAAGAAGGAAAGAGTTCCTTGTGAAAATCCCAGGTGGTAACAGGTGGCCTATGTGGCAGACTCATGAAGGCGAGCTGTCAATTAATAGTTTGGTCAAGACCCACTCATTTCCTTGTATACCGAATTGGTACGCCAAGGTCCCAACCCTGGCCCCTTCCCTGTGTATTGGCTATTATGCTGAAATCTGTCTATATCAGGCCTTTTCTACTATTTTTAAAAAAAATTAAATTTATTTTAATTTCTTATTATTATTTTATTTTAATTGTTGTTCAAGTACACTTTTCTGCCTTTTGCTCCCATCCCAGCCCACCCCCCAAGCCCTCCTCACCTCCATCCTGTTTCCACCCCCCACTGTCTTGTTTTTGTCCATGTGTCCTTTATACTTGTTCTTGCAAACCCTTTCCCCTTTCCCCTTAAATTCCCTCCCCTCTCCTGATATAGACTCTCTGATCTGTATCAGGCCTTTTCAACCTGGTCGAAAGTTCCTTGACAAAGTTCCTGATTCTTGTGTCGGAAGACTCATGAGTTCTCTTGTGGGGATGTTTTCTGCTTGATTAGTGGATTAGTTTTCACTCCTTTCATCTGCTTTACCTCATTCTGATCTACTCCTTCATGCCTTTAGAAGTATGCTGATTCTCAGGCCACTTTATTTCTCATTAGTTATTCCTTTTTCAGTTGGGGCAAGGAGTGTGACTTTGGATTCAGGAACTCCTGGCTCAGCCATTAAATAGCTAAGTGGCATGGGTTGTTTCCTTCTTCTCTCTTGAACGCTTATTTCCACATTTCCTTATTTGGAGGGAGAGAATAGGGCCAGAGGATGTATGAAGGACTTTTCAGCCCTTACATTTATAGGATGTTTTTTGGCAGATGGCTGATTTTTCACACGAAACATTATTCCTTACTATACACTTCTTTTTTTAACTGAGATAAACTTTCTTTTTTATTTATTTATTTTAATTGGTGTTCAAGTACAGTTCTCTGTCTTTTACTCCCATCCCAGCCCACCCTCTCAGTGATCTCCACCTCCCTCCCATTTCCACCCCTTCCTAGTTTTTGTCCATGTGTCCTTCATACTTGTTCCTACAAATCTTTCCCCCTTTCCTCTGAAATTCCCTCCTCTCTCCCCACTGGTCACTGTCAGCCTGTTCTCTATTTCAGTGTCTTTGGTTATATTTTGCTTGCTTGTTTGTTTTGTTGTTTAGGTTCCTGATAAAGGTGAGATCATATGGTATTTGTCTTTTGCTGCCTGGCTTATTTCACTTAGCACAATGCTTTCCAGTTCCATCCATGCTGTTGCAAAGGTTAGGAGCTCCTTCTTTCTTTCTGCTGCATAGAATATCATTGTGTACATGTACCATAGTTTTTTGATCCACTCATTTACTGATGGGCACCTAGGTTGCTTCCAACACTTGGCTATTGTAAATTGTGCTGCTATGAACATTGGGGTGCATAGGTTCTTTTGGAATGGTGTTTCAGGGTTCTTAGGATATAATCCAAGCAGTGGAATTCCTGGGTCAAAAGGCAGCTCCATTTTTAGTTTTCTTAGAAAAGTCCATACTGTTTTCCATAGTGGTTGTACCAGCCTGCAATCCCACTAACAGTGCACTAGGGTTCCCTTTTCTCCACATCCTCTCCAACACTTGTTTTTTGTTGCTTTGTTTATGATGGCCATTCTGACTGGTGTAAAGTGGTATCTCATTGTGGTTTTAATTTGCATTTCTCTGATGGCTAGTGATATTGAGCATCTTTTCATGTGTCTCTGAATCCTCTGTGTGTCCTCCTTGTAGAAATGCCTGTCTAAGTCCTTTGCCCATTTTTTAATTGGGTTGCTTGTCTTCTTAGAGTGGAGTCATGTAAGGTCTTTGTATATTTTGGAGATTAAACCTTTGTGTGAGGTATTATTGGCAAATATGTTTTCCCACGCAGTTGGTTCTCTTTTTATTTTAATACTGTTTTCTTTAGCCATGCAGAAGCTTTTTATTTTGATAAGATCCCATTTGTTTATTCTTTCCTTTATGTCCCTTGCTCTAGGGGACATATCAGTAAAAATGTTGCTGCATGAAATATCTGAGATTTTCCTGTCTATATTCTCCTCTAGGACTTTAATGGTATCATGGCATATATTTAAGTATTTTATCCATCTTGAATTTATTTTTGTGTATGGTGTAAGTTGGTGCTCGAGTTTCATTTTTTTGCACATAGCTGTCCAGTTCTCCCAACATCATTTGTTGAAGAGAATATTTTTACTCCATTTTGTGTTGCTGCCCACTTTGTCGAATATTAATTCACTGTAGAAGCTTGGCTTTATTTCTGGGCTCTCTGTTCTGTTCCATTGGTCCATGTGCCTGTTTTTATGCCAGTACCAGCCTGTTTTGATTACAGTGACCTTGTAATACAGTTTGGTAGCAGGTATTGTGATCCCTCTTACTTTGCTCTTTTTTCTCAAAATTGCAGCAGCTATTCGAGGTCGTTTATGGTTCCATATAAATGTTTGAAGTGTTTGTTCTATGTCTGTGAAATATGCCATCAGGACTTTAATAGGTATTACATTGAATCTGCAAAATGCTTTGGATAATATGGACATTTTGATGATGTTAATTCTTGTGATCCATGAACACAGTATATGTTTCCATTTGTTTTTGTCTTCCTTGATTTCATTCTTCAGTGTTGCGTAGTTTTCTGCATATAGGTCCTTTATGTCCTTGGTTAGGTTCATTCCTAGGTATTTTATTTTTCTTGTTGCTATATCAAGTGGGATTTTTTCCTTGATTTCTGCTTCTGCTGTTTCATTGTTGGTATACAAAAATGCCTTTGATTTCTGGATATTGACTTTGTATCCCACTATTTTGCCAAATTCATTTATTAGGTTGAGCAGTTTTGGGGTGGAATCTATAAGATTTTCTATGTACAGTGTCATGTCATCTGCAAACAATGACAGTTTTGTTTCCTTCTTTCTGATTTGGATGCCTTTTATTTCTTTTTCCTGTCTGATCAGTGTGGCTAAAACTTCCAATACTGCATTGAATAGAAGTGATGAAAGTGGACAGCCTTGTCTTGTTCCTGATCTTAGTGGAAAAGCTTTTAGTTTTTGTCCATTGAGTATGATGTTGGCAGTAGGCCTCTCATATATGGCCTTTATTGTGTTGAGGAATGCTCCCTCTATTATTCCCACTTTGCTGAGTATTTTTATCATAAGTGGGTGCTGTACCTTATCAAATTATTTTTCTGCATCTATTGATGTGATCATGTGATTTTTGTCTTTGCTTTTGTTTGTGTGATGTATTACATTTTCTGATTTGTGAATATTGAACCATCCTTGCATCCCTGGGATGAATCCCACTTGGACATGCTGTATGATCTTTTAAATGTATTGTTGGATGCAGTTTGCCAATATTTTGTTGAGGATTTTAGTGTCTATGTTCATCAGTGATATTGGCCTGAAGTTTTCTTTCTTTGTTGTGTCTTTATCTGGTTTTGGGATTAGGATGATGCTGGCTTCATAAAAAGAGTTTGGGAGTCTTCCATTATTTTGGATTTTTTCGAATAGTCTGTGAAGGACAGGAGTTAGCTTTTCCTTAAATGCTTTGTAGAATTCTTCTGTAAAACCATCTGGTCCTAGGCTTTTGTGTGTTGGGAGTTTTTTGATTACTGCTTCAATTTCATCTGCTGTTATTGGTCTGTTCAGGCTTTCTGTTTCTTCTTCATTGAGTTTTGGAAGATTACATTTTTCTAGAAATTTGTCCACCTCACCTAGGTTTTCAAATTTCATGGCATACAGTTCTTCATAGTAATTTCTTACAATCCTTTGTATGTTTGTGGTGTCAGTTGTAATCTCTCTTCTTTCATTTCTGATTGTGTTTATTTGGGTCTTCTCTCTTTTTTTCTTGATGAGCCTGCTTAAAGGCTTGTCAATTTTGTTTATCTTTTCAAAGAACCAGCTCCTGGATTCATTGATCCTTAGTATTGTGCTTTTAGTCTCTATGTCATTTAATTCTGCTCTGATCTTGGTTATTTCCTTCCTTGTACTTGCTCTGGGCTGTCTTTGTTGTTGTTCCTCGAGTTCTTGTAGGCATAGGGTTAGGTTATTTGTTTGAAATGTTTCTATCTTTTTTAGGTAGGCCTGTATTGCTATGAACTTCCCTCTCAGGACTGCCTTTGCTGTGTCCCATAAGTTTTGGGTTGTCGTGAGTTCATTTTCATTTGTTTCCAGAAACTTTTTGATTTCTTCCCTAATTTCATTCCTGACCCATTCATTGTTTAATAGCATGCTATTCCATCTCCATGATTTTGAATGTTTTGCAGTTTTTTTCCTTGGGGTTGGTTTCTAGTTTTAGTCCCTTGTGATCCTAGAAAATATTTGGTATGATTTCAATTTTCTTGAATTTGTTGAGGCTTGTTTTGTGTCCTATTATGCGGTCTATTTTTGAAAATGTTGCATGTGCATTTGAAAAGAATGTATATTTAGCTTCTTTGGGATGAAGGGCTCTCTCTATATATATCAGTTAAATCCATTTCATCTAGGGCATTGTTCAGTGCCACAATACCTTTGTTGATATTTTCTTTGGAAGATCTGTCCATTTTCGACAGTGGGGTATTAAAATCCCCTACTACAATTATGTTAATGTCAATATCTTTCTTGAAGTCCTCCAAGATTTTCTTTATGTATTTGGGTGCTCCTACATTGGGTGCATATATATTTGCAATGTTTATGTCTTCTTGGTGGATTCTTCCCTTGAGTATCATGAAGTGACCTTCTGGGTCTCTCTTTATGGCTATTTTTTTGAAGTCTATTTTGTCTGATATGAGTATTGCTACCCCGGCTTTTTTTCTTGTCTGTTTGCTTGCAAAATTTGTTTCCAGCCCTTCACTTTCAGTCTGTGTAGGTTTTTGGCCTGAGGTGGGTCTCTTGTAGGCAGCATATGTGTGGGTCATGCTTTCTTATCCATTCAGCTAGTCTGTGTCTTTTGATTGGAGCATTTAATCCATTTACATTTAAGGTTATTATGGATAGGTACTTATTCATTGCCATTTCTGTACCTATGTTCCTCTCTGTCTCTCTCTTTTCCTTCCTTTCCTTAGAGCAGTCCTTT
>PVKM010051291.1:0-10509 GCA_004027735.1 Carollia perspicillata
TTCATTATGGAGCTGATGTGTTTTTCTCTCACTATTACAATCAATTGTCGTATTTGGCTTTTCTTTTTTTCTTTAGAGACAAAAAAAATTGCTTTTCAATGTCAATGTGTATGACTGTCTGTGCCATAACAAAACCCAGAAGGCAACCACAAAGCCCAAAAGCCCCAGACTGTGCAGCAATGACAATGAGGGTTGGGTTAGTAGAAATGGACCTGAATAAAAAGGTTTGGCACTTGATCAATGTAGGTGAAAAATAAAGCCAAAAAAATAAAAAGGCATGGGTCGGGGGGAGGGTTGTTTATGAAAAAAGGAAGCACGATTCTAATGAAAGCCACTAAGTCCAAATGCTGTTGACGGTAATGCCAATGTGGTTTAGATAGTGTGTGGCCTTTTCAGAGCATGATTTGACCCTAAAGGATTTTGTGTTGGCATAAACTAGATTAATAATGTTAGTCTGGTTTTAATATCAATAATCCATGCCTAGACCTTAAAACAAAAAAAAAAATTAAAAACCCAGAAATGTGTGCAAATACAAGGCACTAGAGAGACTACGCATAAAGGCACGTGGATTCCCAGAAAACGTCAGCACCTTGTGTGATGAGCTCTGGCAGCCATCTCAGTGTTGACAATATGCTGGAGAGCCTCAGAACATAAATCAATCTACATTTGTTCTCACAGGAACTAGGAGCTGCAATCACTGTTCCTGAAACTTGAGCCAACATTGTCACGGCAATATAAATGATGGAAATTTTGCCACTGTAGTTTGCTTCACCCATTGCATGAACCTCCTGGCAAACAGCGCCCTGGAATTTCATTAATTAGTGCTAACTATGATTGGCACTGCCAGAGAGAACAATAAAACAACCACAGTGTTTTTGTGAACATATGGGTGGCAGAGTCTCTAGCTGGGTGATACAAGATTGGTTTCCAACTTATTAAAGCCTATTTATACTGCATATAATTTACCTAATTTTGCCTTTTGAAACTAAGTTATTGTAATTTTTATTTTTGCAGATTTAATTATTGAAGTATAAACTGCTTAATTAGTAGAAGTCATAATCTTTGTCTCAGTGAAAAACAGATTTTAAATTGAAAAAGATCCTCTGAAATTATATAACTCAACACCTTATTTTACAAACTAAGAGATTAAATTCCAGAAAAGTTACATGTCTTTCCCAACCTCATAAAGTCAGTACTACAATTAAGGCTAAAACCTAGGTATTCCGAATCCAGGATTTCTCTATCTCACATTGTTTCTTAATCAATAATTGTTCTCGCTAGGCTGACATTGAGTTGACATGGAAATTTTTGTTGACATTTAGCTGCTTCCTTTATGCCTTTTCACCAAACAAATTACATGAAGTTTTCAACTTTCATATAAAATTCTTTCAACTAAGTTATTAATATAGATTCCTTCATAGGTCCAAGGAAAATATCCATTAGCCTCACTCTACTCTACCATGTTTGTCACAGTTGAGACGACAATTTGGAATCTTTCCTATTTATTTATCTTTCCATTGGGGAAACCATTACCAGGGAAAAGCTCTATACCGCCTCTCTTCATGTCGGTAAGCGAAATGGAACTCAGTGAACCTTTCTGGTCAGGGTTCACAGAAGATTCCTCCCAGACACTTACCTATTCTAGTTGAGAAAAATAAAGATAAATCATAAAGTCCTAGATTTATAGAATCAAGAGTATAGAAGAAGTCTGATGGGTTTCCAAATCATGCTCTTTCTTATATATTTCTTTAAAAAGGAAAATGTACATTAAAATTAGACTCAGAGCTTATTTCTCTATCAATTTCATGTCATATCTATACTTCTTATTAAAAAAAAATTAATCCTTTTACTTGTTTGAGCCTCTGAAGGTCATAGCAGCAAGAAACATCTTCTTTGAGTCTTCCCCACCCCATTTCTTCTTCCTTGGACATACGGACAGATGGCTTTGGTATTGTGTTTGGATGGAGAGGAAACTGGTAGAAGGACATTTCAGGTGTTATTTTAATTTTGGAGGACACATACACATGCAAAAAGAAAAGTCCTAATTCTGAGTCACATTTGCCTAACACACTTCCAGATTCCATTGCATGGAAGATGCCACATAGCCAAAAGAATCTTTCAAGGTGATGTCTATTTGAATGGAAACCAGACATCTAAGGGCCTGCATTAGGATATATATGGTAACGCCAAACAAATAGTAAATTAATAAGTCTTCTGGTCATTCAGAACATCAGATCCTGATAGTTAACATAGAACTAGGTATTCAGTTCAAATGGCCATCAGGGAAACAAATTCCAGACATCATGCTTTTATTCTACCTTAAAACTACTTTTGTAA
Organism: Carollia perspicillata; assembly: GCA_004027735.1. Classification (NCBI taxonomy): domain Eukaryota; kingdom Metazoa; phylum Chordata; class Mammalia; order Chiroptera; family Phyllostomidae; genus Carollia; species Carollia perspicillata. The sequence goes on from PVKM010051291.1 coordinate 2,338, forward strand.
CTTCACACCACATTAAGGGATGCTATAGGAAACAGCTCCACAATTCAGTCACTGTGGACATGTCCTCATACTCGCTGTCTGCTATGTCACACAGTATCCCCTCACAAAGACTGATCTAGGTCTCAGCTCAGGAAAATTAGCTCCCAGAAGCAATAGGTTTTGTTTTCCTCCTGGGCACATGAAACTACAGAAAGGTGTGTGGTAAAGAGAAATCTGTCTGTCTGTTTATTTGTTTGTTAAAGTAGGGAGGATTTGCTAAAGGTCACATACTGAAGGAGAAAAACTAGATATAGGGGGAAGAAAAAGAGATGGCACAAACAACCTATATAGGGGGAAACATGCCAAAACTGAAGTTGTTTATATACTCACTCCAACCAGGCTTTCCACCTCTTAAGAGGTGATTTAGGACATAGTTTGGAGCTTGGACTTTGGAGCCAAACCACCTGAGCCAGACAGGATTTATCACTTCTTAAATAAATAAACCTAGGTTAATTAGCCTCAGGCCCCTCATGTGTAAAATGGAGGAAACAGTAACCTAGTTTATAGGCTTATTGCTCAAATAACATTGTGTGTATATATGTATACACATATATATACACACACATATATAGTATATGCGCATATATACAGACACATATATATTATACACACACACACACACACTTGAAATAGCACTTACAGCATAGCAAACATTCAACATCATCATCATCATCATTATCATCATCTCTGTCTCTACTCCATCTTCTCAAGGAATGGGGTATGAGATAATTTAATTCAATAAAATTACTAATCATCTTTTGGTACCAAGCACTACAGTATGTAGTGTAAAGACAAAGATGAATCAATGCCTGTTTTCAAGATACTCTCAGTCTACTGAATAAATAATGGCACTGTGTATGTTAACATCAAAAAACAGTAACACATGCATCCCAGTAATCAGGTTGTACAGGGCAGGTGGCAGAAATTGGGCTGAAAAATTCCTGGAAATATCCTGTATGTTTTTGGAACCTTTAGATATATTCCCTAGAGGCTGGAAGAGCCAGAGCTGAAGGCAACTTCCTCCCACCCTATCCTGGCCATAGAAAAAGATCATCTATCCCTACCCCTCAAGAGTTGTGGTATGTGAGACTGGGACGAGAAGGAGGGAAGAGAAATAGGGTTATAACTCTAAGACCCAGAAGATTAGGGTTGTAAAATTTGCATATATGGAAAACATGCAGCCAGATGAGTGGCGATAGTAGAGCCAGCACATGCACTAACCATATCCAGGAACAACACATTAGGGTTCACTGAAAATAAGAACCCTGGGCTTTCATGGCTGACTCTCTACTCTCCAAATGCTTGAAGGTCAAGTCTGGGGGCAGATGCTCTCAACCTCACTCAAACACGTCTCTTAGCAGATTTCCTCCATTGTGATGTCCATAGCAACCATACTTACGTGGCAACTACCAGACCATTGCAAACACTCGCTTAAATAGATGGCCCCTTAACTTTAACTGTTTGACTCCCAAAGAAACATCTAAGTGTATGTGTGTGCAGCGTTGGCATGAACAGGAAGGTTTGGTGCAGCTAGATTTGAGAGCTGGTATTGTATTGTAACATGTTGTGCTTTTTTTCAATAGTTCTATAACAAATAAAAGTTGGAAATGCTACTTCGGTTTGTTTTACTCAGTTAGTCAAAACCAGTGGAGTAGAGACAATGCAGTTGGCGGTAGGCCTTAGGACCCTTCTGATCACCCCACTTTGACAGAGGTTGTGTTCCTGGAAAGGCTTTCCTCCAGCTCTCTTCCCAATCCCCATCGGCCCCTTGCCTCTCCAAGGTTCTGATCCCCACCACCCAACCATGGCCCATGCCTTACTTAGCCAAACCTACCCATTTCCTCCTCACTAAGGACAAAAGAGGCAGCTTTTTGTTGTGTATGTACAATGATAGAGAACCGCATTAATTTTGTATCAACCATTTTTACTAGCTCTGTCACTGAGTACTAGAGAACACGAGTGAGGGAATAATCGAGATTTCTGACGCTTCTTTAGTTGATGTTGCTTTGTCACTGGAACTTCCAGTCTTAAGACCTTAGAAGCAGAGAAAAACAAAGAATTTCAAGTAATATTTTTCTGTAAAAATATGCCTTCTTTTATTCCTTCTTTTCCTTTCATATCAATATATTGTTCAGCTCTGTGACTTTTTGAAAGACAGGGTAAGTTTCAGCTCTCCCAAATAAACTAAAGATCCAGTTAGAAGATACTGACTGAGCGGGAATTGCAGAGTGGTAGTCAAAGCCCTCAGGTATTGAGTCAGCAGGTTTGGAGCACAATGTTAGTGCAATACCAAATGTTTCCAACCATAAATTTCAGGATTATCCCAGATTTTCTTACAGATGGGACATTTTGGTCAAGAAGTCTAGTTGAGCTGAAATACCCTCTAAAAAAAAGAGAAATCCACAAGAGTCTCCCTCTCAGTTTCGCCACCTAGGGGGATGATATTAGAAGGTATATACCTGTGAACTGGTATTTTTCTATATAGCAATAAAAATTGTAATTTTTCCCAAAACCACCCACTTTTCTGGATGTCATGTTGAAATCCATGATTTCTCCTACCATTGCGTTTCTCTGGCCTATATTGTGTTTCACTTATTGTAGTCAAACAAAACAGCCAGAGTAAGAATTTTTAGTTACCCACAGAGTTGTTAAATTATAAATTGAACCAGGATTACAGAAGAAAAAAGTTCTTTTTTCTGCCTTTCCTGCTTTAACCACCAGCTGAAGCCTGTGACATTAGATTATACTATGCTTTTACCAAACTCATCATTTACTGACACCCCTCACACATCACTCCCTCACATTCTCTAAGGACCACAGTTATCTTTTCTACTCAATTTCCTGCTCTCACCCTGAGTGAGTTCAACATATATTTTCATGAACCAACACCCTGGCCCCATCATTTCATGACACCCTCCACTTTAAACCCCTACTTCTCCTCCAGAATCCATTCCCATTGATCTTGTAATCAATTCTTTCATCCCCACCAATCTTTAGAAACTCTGCTTTTTTATTTCTTCAGGGTCTCTATTGACTTCTACCTCATTCCTCAAGCCAGCCAGTCTCTCCTCTTCACATCATTCCCTTTCCTTCTTGGACTCAAGGGCAACCACGTTCAATAAATATTCAGCATCACTCTAATTTTTCCATCTCCTACTCCCAGACCCTTGTGCTGATCCACAGTCATTCCTTGACTGCCACTGCCCACAGTTAGCCAGAGTCACAGAGGGTTTTGCCATGTGTGCCCTGAGCAAGATTGTTCAGTCAAGGAGGCAACGAAAGTTCTGTTTGCCAAGCTCTAAGTGCTGTCTTCAACTAAGGGAGAAGCTCATTTGTCTCATGCACAGAAAGGTAACTTGCTTCCCAAGCCCTTTTTTTATTTTACTGGTATAAACAGTATGGCTATTGGGTAGCTAAGCACAGCTGCAAAAAAAATTTTTTTAAGATGCTCTTATCCAACATGATTTCTTTGCAATATCTGTCATTAAGGCAATGTTCCTGACAGTTTTTTCTATTTTCCTCCCCAAAACTACTTTATTCTGATTCTTTAATTGTCTTTCTGGCCTTTTTAAAACTCCTTCCTTGGCTTTTCTTCCTTAAATTGCCCAGGAAATGCCAGGTGCTCATCAGGTCCCTTCCTGATGCACTTTGTTTCCTCTCCCCACCTTCTCTCTGGGAGGTTTCATTCTGCCTCTCTGTCAACTGTATGTCAGTGAAATCCAAACCTACTTCTCCCCCTCTAATTTCCCCTGGGTTCCAAATCCACTTTCCATGCGCCTACTGGACATTTTCACCTAACTGTCCCATAAGAATAAAAAATTCTTGTCCAAAATTGAATTCAATATTTTTCTAAATCCTGGTTTCCCTCCACTTATGTTAACCTTGTCTTTGTTAACAGCCTACCATGCAGACCCCCAAGACAGAAACCTCAATATCATTTTGGACTCATTTCTTTAACTCACTTTCCATATCCAGTCAATTACCAGGCCCTACTGATTACTCCACTAAAATATTTTTGAATTCATCGCCTCCTGCCACTTCACTGTGCCTTCATATTATTTTATCTAATCTATAACAATAAGCTTTATAATCCCTTTCTCTAGATCTCGTTATCTTAGATGTATCCTATACTCTGCAGAGACTGACCATAGAACTACTGTGAAACTTTTTGAGTGTCTAATGAAATCCAAAACCAACAGTGTGACTTACTTACAAGCACCTTTTACAATATAACTCCTACTTACCTTCTAACTGTGTATCACTAGCTCCTTTCCCTGCTCATGTACTCTACCCTAGCCAGCCTGACCTACTTAGTTTTCTCAGAATGTGTCATAAATGTTTGCAACTTATTGTCCCTATTTATTCTGGTCCCTCTCCCAGAATATTTGTCAATTCTTTTCTTTCTAAACAACAACAAAAAAAAAAAAAAACAGAATCATACTCATTATTAATTGTCCAGATTTAATATCTTCTTCTATATGCAATTTTTCCTGTTGTCCCTTCCTCCAGCTAAAAATTAACTGCTCTATCACTCTGCAGTTATATGTATCACTCTGAGCTTTTTTTCGGCCCTTATTGTCTTGTTATATGTATCACTCTGAACTTTTTTTCAGCCCTTACTGTCTTAGCTATAAATTACTTGCTCCATAAGACGTGAGACAATTTTTCAGGGCTTGAGACTCAATTTTACCTGTTACATAGTGAGCAAATAAACCATTTCTACATCCATGCTTTGGTTTTAAAATCATTATAAATTGTATATGGTTGTATTTTTGGTGTTTGTTTGCTTAATTGTTAATGTAATGAGAGACAATCACTTTGGTGACAAGAAGAAAAATTTTTACCCACTTCGTGAACTTGGATATTTAACTTTTGTTTCTATGAATGTTGCACAGATTGGCTCAATCTCTGGGCAATAAAACAAATCCATGGGCAAAACACAGTTCCCAGCATGCAAGAGGGTTCAGTGTAGAACAGAATGCAATGTTCATGCAATGCCAACACCAACTGCCTGAAGTGGAAGTAGGAGCCACCATCTCCGGAGGCAGGAAACAGACTCTTTCAGCCCCAATGGTTTTCATTCCAATGGTACTTTTCCCACTGGAATTAACTTCTGGCTTTTTGGATATCACCATCCTAAATCAAACTCTTTTTGCCATGCATTGGGATGTATCATTTGTCTTATGTACAATGCATCCCAGCCCCACAGAACTGATCTCTTAAATGCAGAGGAAGATACCTACCTGTGCTTTTACTTTTGTTGTATCCCCTATCTTCAAAGTGTAACACTGTGATTGTCAATCATCTTTTATATTCCATACTCATGACTCTGCTCCCTTAACAGTTAGTGTGCATTTGTTAAGCAACACAGAACTATCTAACACAAGAAAAGTTTCAGTCCTGAGTGTCACTTATCAGCCATCTGGAAGAGATACATTCTTACTGGCTCTGTGAATAGCAGTGGGGTTTTTTTCTGATTAACACTTTCTAGATAAAAATGAATGTATGACCCCAGGAATGTGGTAGCAGGTCCCTGGTTCCCCAAGAAAAGCTTCAATTCCCTCTAGGTCGGATTCTCCTCCCCCAAAGCTCAAGGAATCAGAGATCACCTGGGGGGTAAAAAAGCTACAAGGGTCTGTGTTGAGCAGATAATTACACTCTTTTCTGCCAGAGAAATTTCAACTTCCAGTAGCTATATTTCAAAACTTACTCATCATTTTCCAAGTAACATGTGTAAGGTGCCTTTTTTTCATTTCAGGTGAGCTTTGAGTCGGCGATGGTATCTGAACTATATTGATTTCCAGGCCCTTCTATCAAGAGTAAACTCCCACTCCAGACTTCAAGCAGGGAGCCAGAGCTGTGGAAAGTTGGGAGACATCACTCTTCACTACCACAAATAAATTACTAGCTTTGTCATGCAATGGCATTCCCCAGATTTTATGCAAATGAGAGGGCTCTAATTTTCACAATGTTAATTCAATCTTTCCAGAAATCATATCTCTGAGCTCATAATTTTATGTTATGACTATGTTGCATACAAATGAGAACTATGTTTTGCTTCTTGCCATTCCTGCAGATAGTCGGCATTTCTTCAACAAATAGAAACATTACCAAATTATGCTGCAGCTATACAAACTATTTTGTTCACTCAAAAAAATGCATAGAAATTCTGTTTTTAATCATATCTTTTTGGTCCTTAGGTGGTTGATTTTGGAAAGAATAACTCAACAGGCTAAATTCTGTGACTTCACTTGTTCTTTGTTGGATAGAAAACACCACTTCATGCCCATATTTCATTAAACGTTTGCATAACCAGAAGGTAGCTTTTTATATTAGCAAAGATTCTATTATATTGAAAATTACAGTTGCCACTCAACCATCAACCTCATGCTGATTCTTCTTCCTCTTCCTGATATTCTGAGGCCATAATAAGCTGAAACTAAATGACATATTTAAGAACCTAGGTGCGTTATAACCATGAAGAGAATAGTAGTTACTATAATTTCAACAATTTTATTGGCTTTATTTTTGAGGAAACAACATGGGATTTTTTTTTCAAGAGCCTACAAAGGCTCTGCTGATGAACCAACTGGATATCCTTCCCCAAATTAACGAGCTTGATGAAAGCTATTTGAATCTCTGTAGCCACTGATCATTGTACTTAACATATATACTGCTTCCTGGGATCCTGAAAACATCCCTGCCAGGGGACATTTTTGTAATCCCCATGTTACAGATGAAAAAAATTAAAGCTAGGGAAAGTGAAGTAATTGGCTTGAGATGATGCAACTAGAAAATGACAGAATATATGCACCCCTATGTTCAGTGCAGCATTATTTACGATGGCCAAGATTTGGAAGCAGCCCAAGTGCCCATCAGTAGATGAGTGGATAGAAAAGCTTTCATACATTTGAAACGGAGTATAGAGCATGTTTCCCCATAACTCGTGATTGGGGGAAAGGGAGAGGTGGATGATATGGCTTAATATACTTTTGATAACAATGGCAAGCGATAGCTGTATGCTTCTTGAAGGGAAGCTGTGCTGCCACCCAGGTAAAGGCCTATGTAACCTTCAGTATGTATAGTGCCAAGTGTGAAGTTATGTAGGGAGCTGCAGGCCAGGATTTAAACTAAGGGCAGGCAGCCATGAGAGAGAGAGAGAGTTGCGTTGCTGGTAGTGAAAGCGCTGTCGCACGGTTTGGAAAGGGCGTAGTAAGCGTGGAGCCATGAGGAAGGAAAACAATGATGTGGCAGCAACGTTAAGGGAGGAGTAAGAAAGCTGCTATGCAGTTTGTTGTCAGGATCCTGCCATGCAGCCTGCTGTGGTCAGGAAGGAGGCATACTGCTGCTCTGATTGCGCCTGCTCTAGCTGACTCTGAAGCCTTCAAGAACTATGCCTTGCAAGACACTGACTCTTAGGACTTGGGACATACAGAAAGGCCACTCTCTTGGGACTTGTGTCCTTCCTGGACTTCTCCATGGTCCAGTGTAGCACAGCCCCTGCTTTTCCACACCAAAGCATGGAGGCTGATGACAACGTACCCCAGATTCTGAAGGGGAGAGCTGCTGTGTGAGGATGGTGATTTTAGTACCTTTCCAGAGGGACTGGAGAACTGTTTGTGCAGCTGGCTTAAATTCAGGTAAGGAAATGGGGAACTCCTGGTTTGGGGGCTTTTAGCTCATGGCCTTTTGGGGAGCAAGGGAAGTGCTGGGTCTCGTGGGAGAACAGGGCTCCAAGCTTAAGTGCTCCCAGCTCCCCACTGAGGTTGGAATATTGTAAATAAAAACCTGTTTCTTCCAATACTGATTGTTGGGTCATGTACCAAGGCGCCCCATGAACCAGCCCATGTCTGCTTGGTTACACAATGGAATATTACTCAGCCATAAAAAAGAAGGAAATCACATCTTTTGTGTTAGCATGGGTAGACCTAGAAAGTATTGTGCTAAGAAAATAAGCCAGTCAGAGAAAGAGAAATACCATATGATCTTACTTATTATATGTGGAATCTAATGAACAAAATAAACTAACAAGAAAATAGAAACAGACCCATAGATACAGACAACAGACTGACTGTTGTTAGAGTGGAGAGGAGTTGTGGGGGAAAGGTGAAAGGATTAAGAAAAAAAAAACTT
>PVKM010051292.1:0-10493 GCA_004027735.1 Carollia perspicillata
AGAAGCATAATTGGTAGGCATTAAATAGATGGAGAGAGGTAAAAAATGGTATAGGAAACAGAACTCAAAGAACATATATGTACAACCCATGGACATGAACTAAGAGGGGGGCATGCTGGAGGGCTGGGGGGTGCAGGGTGGAGGGGGGATAAAGGGGAGAAAATTGGGAAAACTAATAGCAAATCAATAAAATATACTTAAAAAAGAACTTTTATGTACAACCCATGGACGTGAACTAAGGGGCAGGAATGCTGGTGGGAGGGGGCAGTGCAGGACAGAGTGGAATAAAGGAGAGAAAAAAATGGGACGACTGTATTAGTAGCATAATCAATAAAATATACTTTAAAAAATGAGATAAATTTGGATTTTTTCCTGAGAAGAAGACAACATAGAAAAGGGGGAAGGAGATTTGCTGAATATACAGAGTCTGGATTTGGAGTTGAAAGTGACCAGTGGATTTTAAAAAATAAGAACAGAAATGTCTGTTGTTTAAATTGTTTGCATTGTTATGCTATAATTCTCTTCATTTATTTAAACCTTCCCAATTTTGCTACATCACAAAGCCTTGTGAGTAATTTTGCCACATTCTCCACCTGCATGATGGTAGTATGGGGCAGGATGGCACAAGGAGCAACTGGAGGACCCTGGACTGAATGATTCATCAAAGGCAGGTGCACCCTCTGGAAGTATGCAGCAAACTTGAGATGGGCACTAGACTTTGCAACACCTGAGGGGTTTTGGTGTTTCAAGTATATCAGTCTTGATCTTAAGGGTGAGGGTGAGCATGACTCGTTCTGGTCTTGATGAACACTTCTGGGTGTGTTTCAGTGGCAGTATGTGGTTTTTAATTACTTTGTTAAAAGGCTGAGTTTATTTCACATGTATACTTTTGTCTCCCCACCATTACCATTTGTCTAACCACCATTCTACTATGTTCTATCGTAACATTCCATACATACTTAAAACCAAGCAAAGTGTAGAGTAAAAAGTGAGAAGTGTGAGCTTTCTTTGTATAGTTGATCGTGGTGTTTGCAACTACACTTGGATTTATGTATGGGTATGCTTGCATGTTGTATCTGGGATGGAGATGCTCCTAAATGTTCATGTGATCATACTTTTCTTTTGCACTCAATCTTCACATAGGGACCCTGAGCCCCTCCCACTCCATGAGGGGTACAGGCCTTCTCAGGGTCAAACCAGCTCTCTCCCTGTGCACCCAGCCAAGTATCAAGCACTCCCTGTACCCATTTTACCTTCTCTTGCCCCTACCTCATTTCCCTGACTTTCTCCTCCAGCCCCAAGTAGAGCCAAGGCCCTTAACCAAGAAAAGGAAAACAAAAATCAGTCTCCAGATGTGTTCCATTCCATCCTCACCCTCCCCACATGCCAATAAATTCTGAGTATATATACAGCAAGAACCTGGCATCCCCCCAAACCCAGTTGTCCCCTGCACAGTGACAGATCCATGTGGTGGAAACTGGGGGTGCCCACCCAAGCCTACCTCACAGCCCACCCCCACCCATGTCTAACACTGTGGTTCAACTCATTTGTGCTGTCTAGACAGCCCAAGAAGACTACAGTGTGATTTTTCCCATCTGAACAAAGGGTGATACATCTGTACTGAGAGGTCTCCTTCTCCCTGTGTAGATGTTGCTTGTCTGGGTGCAGGAGATGGAGGTCTGTTAGGTTGGGTGACACACTGGTAGCCCTGCCTCAGTTTGTGCATGGTGTTCCCTTGAGCTGGTCTCCACCTAAAGCCCCAAGTAAGTATCTGGATTTATGGAATGAACCAGGCATCTGGGATTCTCATTGGAGACTGTTTACTTGTCGATTTGCATGGCATGTTAACAGCCCACAGCAGTCCACTTCCTGCCAGGAACTTTCAGGAACAATTTCCCCAAGCCAGTGTGGCCCAGCCTGGGCATGAGCTCTCTCCCTCTCTCCCTCCTCCCTCCCATTCCACATCAGCCACGTGGATGTGACTCAAGCAGGCTCTCTGAGCCCCTTCCAAGAGCAGCCAGAGGACAGTCCAAATAAAGTTGGATGGGTTACTTTAGAAGCAGGGAAAAGTCCAGAGTCCCTGGAATCCCATGAGTCTCCATATCTTCCTCCCAAGTAGTCTACCCCCAAACTGGATGAGGCAGTGGGTGCCTTGCTGCTCCTGAGAAAGCTTACCCTTTCCAACCTGGTTCTCTTCTTCCTCCAATAGTATGTACTACAGCCAGGGACCACCATGGCAGGACTCTTGGCTTTACCTGGAAATAGTATATAAATAATGCAAACTGAAAGGAAAATACTCATGTATATTATCTTGTTTTATCATCATAATTACCCATGAGACAGTTATTTCTCCCATTTCAAGGGAGAAATTGAGGATAAAAGGATTCAATAAAGGCAGAGCACAGAGGGTTTTAGGGCAATAAAACTATCCTGCATGATATGATGAAAGGTATATACAGGTCATAATATATTCATCAGAAGCCACAGAACATATAGCACAAAGAGCAAACCTGAGGTAAAGTATGGACTTTGGATAGTAATGGCATGTCAACATAGCTTCATTGACTGTAACAAATATACCACTCTGGTGGGGGGTGTTGATAGTGGAGAGAGGCTGTGCATGTGAGGCAGGAATGAATGTGGAACTCTTTATACTTTCTGCTCAATTTTGCTGTGAACCTAAAAGTGCTCTAAAAATAAAGTCTATTTTATAAATAAATAAGAAATACTACTACCAGAAAGATTAAGTGACTTGTTGTGATTGCTCAGAAAGTGGTATGCCTGGGATTATGAATAGGGGGCAGTGTGCTCACACAGTCCATGTTCTTTCCCACTGAGGTGTGTTTCCCTAAGATGGGACAGGAGATATTAGTGAGCCAGGTTACACTACCTGCCTTCTGAGGTTCTCTGAGTCTTCTCTCCCCAAGCCCAGTTTCCCACATTTTAGATGGACTTTCTGAGCCTCTGAATGTACTTGGAGACTTACCAGTTAACTCTCTTTGCCAGATGTCACTCCTCATTCCAGCCTGTCATCTTCCTGTTCCACCCTCCACAAGTCCCAGACTGTAAGACTTGACTTTTTGTCTCTGCATTCTTAGCTTGCAGCATTGTGTCTGACATGTAGCAGGAGCTAAAGCAATGTCTGCTGAGAGAATGAATGCATGCACACATACATAGCAAGGAGAGGGAGAGAAGAGAACAAAAAGATGGAAGGAAGAGAGGAAGAGAAGAAAGAAGGAAAAAAGATGGAAGAAGTGGAGAGGAGTATGGGATAGGGAGGAGAAAACACTTGGCCTCTCTGGTTAGATGGCAATTCTATGTCTTGCAGGGGGCTGGAGAGCCCTCTCAGTGGCTTTCTCCTCTCTTCCCTCCCAGCAGGAGAAAGGCTGAGGCCTGAGCCCTGTCCATTTCCCCAGGTATTCCTCATAAAGTCTTTAACCCTTAGAAGAAGAATTGGCTCTGTCCCTTTTCCACAAAATGAACATGTTATTTGGGCAAAAGAGGAAAGGAGAAAAATTAAAGTGGAAAAACCTTTGACTTGGAAATTCAGCTGACTGCTCTCCTTTGGAATAAAAGCTCCTTTAGTCCCTGGCTGCGTGGCAGGCAAGTGGAGCCAAGAGTAACACTGGATGCCTGGTACTGGGAAGAGGCCTGGGCTTTTTCAGAGGAGCCGATGAAGTGGTATGAACTTGGAGTCCAGGAAGACAGTACTGGGGGTCGTCTCTAGGGCTGATTCCCAACCCCCTTCTACATTTTCATGAAGACAGTGGTCAGTCATCCTGATGGATCTGTTCTGGGGACTAGAAAAGGACCAGGAGAGGCAAGTCCTAAGGGAGGCCAGGGATGAGTTCTGCCTTATAGTCTCAGCACCTACCTCAGTGCCTGATACATGAAGCTGCCCAAAACACACCAGAAAAAAAGAACCGCATAACTCATCCTGAGGGGTTGACAGGATATTCATCACCTACCCCCAGGTTGCTTCTAGTCTAGTTGTGGAGACAGAACAGATATAAAGAAAACAAACATGTGATTTAAAAGTTGGATGCCAAGTAAAATAAAAATCATACAAACCAGGGTCTTACCTCTCAGACCAGCACATTGGACAGGCTGGATTGGAGCCAGGTGAGGTTAACGAGGCAGCCTTCTCAGAGTCTATCTCAAGCGAGCTTTGAAGAAGCAGATAGAAATCATTTGGCTGGAACCAGTAGGATGGGTATCAAAATGGGGAGGATAATTCAGACTAAACTGAGATCTAAGACAGCAGGAGGCTGAGGGAGGGATAGGACAGGTATCCTGACAGGTGTTACAGGTATTGTGTGTTTGTAAGCTGGGCTGGGGTTTAACACTGACTGACTTGCTCATAAATTGGGTACAGGGGAGAGAGCAAAGGATAACTTAAGGCTTTACATAATCTCCCAGATTCTTTGTTTTCAGCCTTGGCTGTGCTTATAGGGGTGACAGGTAGAGGCCTAGATTTGTAAAAGCCCAGAGACCAAATTAATTTCTGCAAGAGAGAGGGAAATCACAGAAACATGGAAGAGGAGGTGGGAAAGGTGAAGAGAGGAGCTCAGGTTATTGGTTGGTCTTTGTTTTTGCATTATCAATCTTATTTTGTTTAGCAAGAGAGGAAGATTGAGTAGCTATTGAGAGGAAAGTATAAAGAGGCTTGCAAGAAAGGCTGTGTGGGTGCTGGGTGCTGTGTGATGCTCATGCACAGGAGTTTCTATAAAGCCCAGTGTAGAGTGTTTCTGGAACTGGATTAATGTTACCTTCAAATGTGACCCTGCTGAAAGTGACTTTGGAAGGGAGGGGAAACAAAAAGTCTTAATTTCATTCTGGTTACAACTTTCTGGAAGACAAACTGTCTTACTCAATATACATTTTCTCTTTGCTTCCTAATAAAAACAGTTTGTTTTTATTTGGAAGTCTGGGTTATTAAACCCAGACACAGCACAACATTTCCTGGTCTCACTTGCCACTAGAAGCAGCCATGTGACCAATCAGTGAGGTATCTGCAGAAGCTGCTGGAGGGCTTATGGAAACTCTGGGTTTCCTGTATAGGCTCAGCCCTTTCTTTGTGTCATTTTCTTTTTCTTCTTCCTGTCTGGAACATGTGATCTGGAGGCATTTGTGAGGGTGAAGTCATGAGCAAAAGTTAATGGGGCAGAGAGGGACTGAGCAAGCCTGCCTCGGGCAGCCTGATTTCTTGCTGCATGAAATCGAAAAGCAGCCACAGTGACAGAGTCTGTTACTAGCCACTGAGTGCAATCCTACCTGATCTGGTGGCACCGACCAAGGCAGTATCTGCTTAAAAAATGGTGAATAGTCCCCAAGCCACAGCAGCAAAAGAAAGTCAGAAGGTTGGAGCATTATTTGGAGCACCTGCCTCTATGGTGACTGGTGTGGTAGGGCAGGACCTCCATCAACAGACTCTGCCCAAACGCAGGACCACAGGACCACTGGCAGAGCTGTAAGAGGCTGGACTTGGGTGTGGGGTTGGGGGTCAGCAGGTGCTCTGTGGGGACTGAAGGCAGGAGGAGAGCTACAAAGTGCGTTCCTACTCCTATCCAATGTGGGATACATCCTCCAGTCCCTCACCTCCTCTTGTTTTTATTTTCTTTGGGGTTGGAGAAGAGAAAGGAGATCAATAGTGACCAGACTTCCTGGTCATCATGGCCCCTAAACTGGTCATTGTGCCTTGCTAAAGTGCTAGCTCCCTACCCACTGTTTCTAGGCACTGGACAGTTGCTCCACTCCAGCCACTTGCCAAATTCACTTGTTTCTAGGAGACCTCAGTGATACACCAGACTAGGCTGAGAGACTTGAGTTCTACTCTTGTGTTCAGGAACTGGCCACAAGATCTTAGTTGGACTAGTCACACCTGCTCTAGACTTCAGGTTTTCCTTACCTGTAAGAGGAACAGGTTGCTCTGTCAGTGGTTCCCACAGGCCAGTTTATAAAGACTTCATTGGATGATGGCAATATAATAATAATGACCATCATTTACTGGTTGTTTCCTCTGCCATAAATGCTTTTTACATATTAACTCATTTAATCTTTATAACTACTCTGGAAAGTGTGTCCCATTATTATCACCTTCACTTAATAGATGATAAAACCAGGGATAAGAGAAATTAAGTAAGTTATCTGAAGTTCTTCAGAACATGAGTGGTAGAACCTGTGTTTGAACTCAGGTTTTCTGGCAGGGGCCACAAGCTAAATCACTACTCTACAGCCGCTGTGTGATGAGAAAAAAATTGAGAAGGATAATGATAAACATGTGTGCATATGGATGTCCATGCAACCACATACACACATGTTACTTTAATATATTTCTATAATGTTTGTATGCCTTCCATATTTTTGTTCTTTTTACAATTTATTTATTTTAAATACTTTTGATTTTTATTGTTGTTCAAGTACAGTTTTATGCCCTTTCCCCATCCCTCCCCATGACCCCAGCCTTTCCCATCTCCCTCCCGTTTCACTCCTGCTTGTTACTATCCTTGTGTTCCTATATAGTTGTTCCTGTAAACCCTTCACCTTTTTTGCCCATTATCCCCTTCCCTCTCCCTTCTGGTTAGTGTCAGCTTGTTCCCAATTTCAATGTCTTTGGTTATATTTTGCTTGCTTGTTTGTTTTGTTGATTAGGTTTCACTTAGATGTGAGAACACATGGTATTTGTCTTTCACTGCCTGACTTATTTCACTCACATAATGCTCTCCAGTTCCAACCATGCTATTGCAAAGGGTAGGAGCTCTTTCTTTCTTTCTGCTGCATAGAATTCCATTGTATAATTGTACCCTAGTTTTTTGATCCATTCATTCACTGATGAGCACCTAGGTTGCTTCCAGCACTTGGCTATTGTAAATTGTGTTGCTACGAACATTGGGGTGCATAGGTTCTTTTGGACTGGTGTTTCAGGGATCTTATGATATAATCCAAGCAGTGGAATTGCTGGATCAAAAGGCAGATCCATTTTTAGTTTTCTTAGAAAATTCCATACTGTTCTCCATAGTGGTTGTACCAGTCTGCAATCCCACCAACAGAGCACTAGGGTACCCTTTTCTTCACAACCTCTCCATCACTTGTTGTTTGTTGCTTTGTTTATGATGGCCATTCTGACTGGTGTAAGGTGGTGTCTCATTGTGGTTTTAATTTGCATCTCTCTGATGGCTAGCAATACTGAGCATCTTTTCATATGTCTCTGGATTCTCTGTATGTCTTCCTTGGAGAAGTGTCTGTTCCAGTCCTTTGACCATTTTTAATTGGATTGTTTGTCTTCCTGGTGTGGAGTCATGTGAGTTCTTTATATATTTTTGAGATCAAACTCTTGTCTGAGATATCATTGGCAAATATATTTTCCCATATGGTTGGTTCTCTTTTCATTTTAATACTGTTTTCTTTATTTGTGCAGAAGCTTTTTATTTTGATGGGATCCTATTTGTTTATTGTTTTCTTTATGTCCCTTGCTTTAGGGGAGATATAAGTAAAAATATTGCTGTGTGGAATATCTGAGATTTTCCTGCCTATGTCCTCCCCTAGCAATTTTATGGTGTCACAACTTATATTTAAATCTTTCATTCACCTATAATTTATTTCAGTTTCATTTTATTTGCATGTAGCTGTCCAGCTCTCCCAACACCATTTCTTGAAGAGGCTATTTTTACTTCATTTTATGCTGCTGCCCCTTTGTCAAATATTGACCATAGAGACTTGGGTTTATTTTTGGGCCCTCTAGTCTGTTCCATCAGTGCATGTGTCTGTTCTTATGCTAGTACCAGGCTGTTTTGATTATAGTGGTCTTGTAACACAGTTTGATATCAGGTATTGTGATCCTTTCTACTTTGTTTTTTTCTCAAAATTGCTGCAGCTATTTGGCATTGTTTATGGTTCCATACAAATTTTTGAAGTGTTTGTTCTATATCTGTGAAATATGCCATTGGCACTTTCATAAGTATTGCATTGAATATATAAATTGCTTTGGGTAGTACGGACATCTTGATGATGTTAATTCTTCTGATCCGCCAACACAGTATATGTTTCCATTTGTTTGTGTCTTCCTTAATTTCTTTTTTCAGTGTTGTGTACTTATCTGAGTATAGGTCTTTTACCTCCTTTGTTAGGTTATTTTATTTTTCTTGTTGCTATATCAAATGGGATTTTTTCCCTGATTCCTGTTCCTGATATTTCACTCTTGTACAAAAATGCCTTTGATTTCTGAACATTGACTTTGTATCCACTGTTTTTCCAAATTAATTTATTAGGTCAAGCAGTTTTTTTGTGGAGTCTATAGGATTTTCTAAGGACACTATCATGTCATGTGCAAACAATGACAGTTTTGGTTCCTCTTTTCCAGTTTGGGTGCCTTTTATTGTTTGATTGCTGTGGCTAGGACTTCCAATACTATGTTGAATAGGAGTGGTGAAAATAGGCATCCTTGTCTTGTTCCTGATCTTAGTGGGAAAGTTTTTAGTTTCTGCCCATTGAGTATAATGTTGGCTGTAGGTCTCTCGTTTATGGCCCTTACTATGTTGAAGAATGCTCCCTGTATTTTCACTTTGTTGAGTGTTTTTTATCATAAATGGGTGCTGTACCTTGTCAAATGCTTTTTCTGCATCTATTGATATGATCGTGTAATTTTTGTCTTTGCTTTTGTTTATGTGATGTATTACATTTACTGATTTGCAAATGTTGAACCATCCTTGCAACCCTAGAATAAATCCCACATGGTTATGGTGTATGATCTTTTTAATGTTTTGCTGGATGCGGTTTGACAATATTTTGTTGATGATTTTAGCGTCTATGTTCATCAGCGATATTGGCCTGAAGTTTTCTTTCTTTGTTGTGTCTTTCTCTGGTTTTGGGATTAGGATGATGCAGGCTTCATAGAAGGAGTTTGGGAGTCTTCCATCACTTTGGATTTTTTGGATTAGTCTGTGAAGGATAGGGGTTAGTTCTTGCTTAAATGCTCTGTAGAATTCTCCTGTGAACCCATCTGGTCCAGGGCTTTTGTGTGTCGGGAGTTTTTTGATCACTGCTTCAATTTCATGTGCTGTTATTGGTCTGTTCAGGCTTTCTGCTTCTTCTTCACTTAGTTTTGGAACATTATATTTTTCTAGAAATTTGTCCATTTCATCTAGGTTTTCTAATTTCTTGGCATATAGCTCCTCATAGTAATTTCTTACAATCCTTTGTATTTCCGTGGTGTCAGTTGTAATCTCTCCTCTTTCATTTCTGATTGTGTTTATTTGGGTCCTCTCTCTTTTTTCCTTGATGAGCCTGCTTAAAGGCTTGTCAATTTTATTTATTTTTTCAAAGAACCTGCTCCTGCATTCATTGATCCTTAGAATTGTGCTTTTAGTCTCTATGTCATTTAATTCTGCTCTGATCTTGGTTATTTCCTTTTTTTTACTAGCTCTGGGCTGTGTTTGTTGTTGTTCCTCGAGTTCTTGTAGGCATTGGGTTAGATTGTTTGTCTGAAATGTTTCTACCTTTCTTAGGTAGGCCTGTACTGCTATGAACTTCTCTCTGAGGACTGCCTTTGCTGTGTCCCACAAGTTTTGGGTTGTCATGAGTCATTTTCATTTGTTTCCAGAAACTTTTTGATTTCTTCCCTAATTTCATTCTTGACCCATTCACTGTTTAATAGCATGCTATTCAGTCTCCATGATTTTGAGTGTTTTGGCTTTTTTGCCCTTGGGGTTCGTTTATAATTTCAATCCATTGTGGTCAGAGAAAATGCTTGATATGATTTCAATTTTCTTGAATTTGTTGAGACTTGTTTTGTGTCCTATCATGTGGTCTATCTTTGAAAATGTTTCATGTGCATTTGAAAAGAACGTGTATTTAGCTTCTTTGGGATGAAGGGCTCTATATATTATCAGTTCAGTCCATTTCATCTAGGGCGTTGTTCAATGCCACAATATCTTTGTTGATATTTTGTTTGGAAGATCTGTCCATTTTTGAGAGTGGAGTGTTAAAATCCCCTACTATGATTGTGCGGCTATCAATGTCTTTCTTGAAGTCCTCTAAGATTTTATTTATGTATTTGGGTGCTTCTCTGTTGGGTGCATATATATTTACAATGTCTATGTCTTCTTGGTGGAGTCTTCCCTTGAATATTATAAGGTGACCTTCTGGGTCTCTCTTTATAGCTCTTTTTTTGAAGTCTATTTTGTCTGATATGAGTATTGCTACCCCAGCTTCTTTTTCCTGTCCATTTGCTTGGAAAATTTGTTTCCAACCCTTCACTTTCAGTCTGTGTATGTCTTTTGTCCTCAGGTGGGTCTCTTGTAGGCAGTATATGTGTGGGTCATGCTTTCTTATCCATTCAGCTATTCTGTGTCTTTTGATTGGAGCATTTAATCCATTTACATTTAAGGTTATTTTGGATAGGTACTTATTCATTGCCATTTTTGTACCTATGTTCCCCTCTGTCTCTCTCTTTCCCTTCCTTTCCTTAGAGCAGTCCCTTTAGCATCTCTTGCAGC
>PVKM010051293.1:0-10504 GCA_004027735.1 Carollia perspicillata
GGAGAATACTATGTAAAGTAGATGACTGCCTAACCACTAAACTGTACACCTGAAACCAATACAAAATAAAATTGAAGGGGAAAAAAACAGTGAATACAAACAACTTCCAAGGGAAGACCGGTGTGGGGTTCTGGCTGGAGGGGGTCTGTGAAAACAAGAGAAGGACTCTTTTGTTCATATGGAAGAGATAATAGCAGGCATGTAAGCTGTTAGGAACTATTCACTCGAGAGGGGAAGTTGTTGATGTGAGAAAAGAGAAAGAATTGCTGGAGTTATGGCCTTGAGTAGACAAGAGGTCATGTGATTCAGTGTACAGAGGACATTAGGTAGCAACAGAGTTTGTACAAAATGACAGAATGACAGGAAGCTGGGGAGCACACATTGGCACAGATGCAGGGAGGTGGGTAGATGTGGTGATGCAAGCTTATGGGAGTTGGTTTTTTTATTGTTTCCATTTTCCTGTTAAAAGAAACAGAGTCAACAGCTGAAGTGAGTCTGGGAAAGGATGCGTTGGGAGTATGAGGATAGAGGAGGTTTGAAATGGTTCTTGGAAGGACAGGAGAGTGAACGGATGAGGGAAACACATATGGTCCCTGAGCAATATGATGGGCCCATTTGACAGTGGGGCAGCTAACATTTCAAGCTGTGTGTTTTTCCCAGTCAGGTTCAGCTGGGTGGAGGGAGCAGAGCAATTAGAGAGCTGAATTTAACCAGGATGAGGATTTTGCCAGTCTACTATGCTAAGTGACAGAAGTGCAAAGGAGCTGAGACTGTACACAAGGAGGATTTTTGTGGTAGCATGATTTATATAATACTAGATTTATGTTCTCTTTTAAATTAATTCCCTCAATGGACTTTACCTTTCCTACTAAAAGTACCACCTCTTAGTCATCCAACTTTGGAATCTCAGAAAGTTTTTATGTCATGTTTCCTCTCACTGCCCTAATACACTCACTGACCAAGCAGCAGCTCTCACATCACCTCATCCTCACCAATATCTCTGTAACAGAAGGTAAGTGCAGGAGCTGGCGATGCACAGAGAGGCTAAAGCAGGGTAAGGCTGGGAAAGCAGTGCATCCTCATAGTATTGAGATTCTAGAAATCGGTGGTAAGAATACTCTTCTTAATTAAACAGCCATGGACTTCTTACCTGGTGACAAGCTTCTCCAGAGTGTTGTCCCAGGAGAAGCAGGAGGAAACTGCATGGTCCTTTCTGAGTTAACCTCAGAAATCTAAGTGAAGAGTAACCCAGTTTTGTAACCACGTCCATTTCTCTACGTATTGTCTATGGCTGTTTCCAAATCTTGACAGCAGAGTTGAATGATTGCAACAGAAACTGGATGATCTGGAGAGCCTAAAATAGTTACTAACTGGCTCTTTGCAGGACAAATTCTGCTAAGATCTGCTCTAAAACATAAAAGAAAAAGTCCAGAGTGGGAACTTTCAGACTGATCAGTCATGGCCTTTGTTGTAAAGCTGAATCTCATTGCATATAATAAAAATCTGCAATACTTATAGAGCCATATCTACAAAAAGTTCCAATTTCTCAGTGAGATTAGAGGGCAATTCCTATTCCTCATTTCCTTTCTCCAGAGATGTTCCCTAAGACAAGACAAAATACATGATCTGCACCCAGATTTAAACATTAATTTTGGGATGTTTGCCAGACCAGATGGTTAGAAAAGCTAAATACCATTGATTTATTTCTTACCCTTTATGAAGCAACATTAGAGACAATGGACCTTATCAGAACAAATGAGAATAAACAACAGAATGGAGATCAGAGGAGAATTATGAACAAATGCTATTAGGTTTTATTATGCTATAATTAATTTTGTATGTAGAAAAGCACTAATTATTAGCAAATTTTAAACTTCACTAACCAAGCTTTATCTAATGGCAGTTTGGCAAGGGTTGACTTTTCTGTTTCATGACTATCACTCTTCCTTGTATAGCATTGTTACAATAATTCCCAGTACTCTGAGGAAAGTCCCTTGCAAATGCAGTTCATCGTCCATTCAATGCTGTCGAGCACTTAGTTCATTTTAGAGGCTGGAAAGACAGAGATTAATAAGACCCGATCTCTGCAAACAACCCTGCAGTAGAGTGGTGATTTGCACCCTCAACTGCAAAAGCAGTTCTTACACTGACTGTTTCAGGTCACAGACTTTTATGGGATTGTGATCAAAGCTGCAAATCCTATTTAAGAAAAAAATGTGTGAAGGCATATCTAAGAAAATTTTGCATATAATTTCAAGAGTTTTGTCTTTTAATTTCCTTCAAGGTCACTTATGAAAGTCCATGGGGGGGTTAATCTTATTTTTAGAAGCTTTGTGGTACAGCATGAGCACAATAGAAAAAATGAGCCAGTGTGTGCATGCATATGCGTGTGCATATGTGCAAGTGTCTTAGTTTCTTCTGGAGATCAAGATGGAAAAACCATTTTCTAGGTGGGAGGAATGGCTCATGCAGAAGTAATGAGACATAATACGGCAGGGGAATTCAGGAAGTCAAAGCTGTTTGGTATGACACATGCTTAGTGGAACACTCAAGCCTTGGAGAAGAGGCTGAAGAAGAGGCCAGAGACTGGATCACAGTAGGTTTTGTGCATTGTGTGAGTAAACTTGTCTCTCTTCCTTCCGGGGCTTCCCTAAGGGGGCACACACTACGCCATCTATTACAGAACACTTCAAGACACATTCGTTTGCTTCTGGCTGCTCCATTTGCTCTTTCCTTGATTTTTCTTGCTTCCTTTTTTCCGAATTAAACTATATTATACTAAACAACATTTTTTATTTATTGTATTCTAGAATTTAATTTAATTTTGTAGTATTCCTGCTAGGTAGATTTGATTTTACCTATTTACACAGAAGAAACTGAGGTCCTGAAATGTTAACAACTTGAGCAGGCCCACACAGCTAAAAGCAGCAGCGCTGGGAATTAAACATCCTTTTTTAGACTCTGGGTTTTATGGTTTTTTCCTCTGGGCTTATTTATACTGAGCCAAATAAAATTTTATTTGAAGAATAACTGATTACTTCTGGCTAACGTAGAATACTCCCTTAGGGTAAGTCAGATTATTAATTAAAACCATACTTTTTATTTAGTAATTTTATTCAGGCCAAGAATTTTTGAGGGACTACAACTTATTTTTATTTTTTAGTGATCCTTCACTCTTACCTATCCTTATTTGGGTTTCCATTCTGGTAAAGAGACCACTGAAGGAAGGCTTATTATAGGTGGGGCGGAACTGCGCAATCTGGACAGACTGGGAAAGGATCAGAAGGCCTAAGACATGGATTACAAGGCACCGGGAATTTCTCCAAAACATAAATTCCAAGCAATAAACAAAACAACTGTGCATAATTAAGAGAATTACACATTAAGAATGTTTAAAAAATGTTCCTGGTCTTCTCTAGGTGTGGCAAAAACATATTGTTACATAATCATGAAGTGAAGAAGGCAATGAAGTCAGGGACAGGAGACTCCCAACATGTTTGCACATACAGTCCTCTCCAGCATCAGTGGTGGCTTCAACTTCTGTTACCTTTGGTTTTGACATAACAGATCATTTCTAGCAGGCCTTTTGAAACGTTAAGCCTTATTAACATGTGAACTCTCGTTGAAAACAACGTGCTCATTAAAGACTACAGATACTGAGGTGAAGAAAAAAAGGAAGGGACGATGCAGGAGTAAATTTTGGTTGTGAGAAGATTTAGAACTCAGCATCAGGGAGATCAGACTGAGCAGTGGCACTTTAGCATCAGAAGAGTGCAGTTTAAGGACATCCGAAATCCAACAACAACAAAAACAGACAATGGTGACTGATGATGTCACAAGGGAGGAGGCTTTATTGAACGAATCTGGCTTGCTTCACAATTGTGCTTAGGGCCTGCTCTGAATGTAATATATTAAGATCCATCCCACGGTGAAATAATTTATTATGAGATATTGAACCATGTTCGCAAGAGAGGTCAAAGGCGCCTCCCAGCGTTGCGTAAATGATGGGGAAGCGTTGTTTGTGTGTTCCTCTCTGAAGGATAATGTCTAACCCTGCTCACCCAAAGCCAGTCAAGTCACAGCTCTGTTTATGTGGAAGTTTCTGTGACCTTTCCGACAGGCTTTCCCCTCAGCTGGATCCCAGTGCAGTCCCATTTCACAGCCTTGCATCATCTCCTCGGAGCCAGGCCAGGTGGAGAGGGAACAGCTGCAAAGGGATGACTGGGAAAAGCCCCAAGGATTCTACAGAGGGCCCAGAAACCCCCTTTACTAAGTAAACCTTAGCAGCCTGAGGTCGCTTTCCACTAACACGAGGGCACTGTCCACAGACATAAAGGGCAGTGTGAGAAGAGAAACATAATGCAAGTTGAGTGGCGTGACCACACTGCAGGGCAAAGATGTTTATAACGAGGCTAAAAGTTTTGTATATTTCTTAGCATTTGGTAATATGATGACAGACATGTTTACTAAAGCCTAAGAACAGATGCTCTTGATGCAACAGGGCATGAAATCCCACAGCAAATCGTAAAGTCCCGCTGTATTTTCATAATTAAAAATATACTTTAAAGATCTTTTCCATTGTTCAGTGTCACTGCTCACACTATGACTTAATTTGTAAAAACCTCAGTTACTAAAATGACTCTTCAGAGTTGTCAATAGATCCATAATATGAATGGCAGTTATTTTTAAGGGAGAATCAGTTGTTACTTAATCTCACCTCATTCTTCTGAATTGAAAGACACTAGTACTAATGCATACCTTGTAGCAATACGAAGAAATTTCCCCCTGTATTTTAGTTCTTTGAATGAATTTCATTGTTGTGTCATGATTTACAAGCTGGGCATTATTGTGACACTTTTAAATCTCACTGTACCTGTGTAACTCCAGCTACAAAATGGAGATAACATTAGAATCTACCTGTTACAGTTTATTTGAAAATTAAATGGAGTAATATATGTAAGGTGCTTAGCAAAATGCTGGGACATAGAAAGTACTCAGTAAGTGCTACTATAATAATCTTTATCGTCATAATCATTATTCACTTAAATTCAGGTCAGTCAAGAATACACTAATTGTTAAATAATAAATTTTGCTTGAAGGTAGCATATAACTTCTGTTATTCTTCATAATCATCACTACTGTCTGATATGAAAATGCACAAAAAAATTTAGTGCCCTCCAAATTTTTTAGCAAATGAGTCATTTATATATATAAGGAGGGTTTTTTAAAATTATTTTTAATTTCAAATTCTAAAAATAGCTAGATTTAAATTTGACAAATAGAACCTAATCAACAAAACAAACCAGCAAGAAAAATATGACCAGAGACATTAAAATATAGAACAATCTGACAGAAACCAAAGGGGATGGGAGAGGGGGATAATGGGGAAAAGAAGGGGAAGGGGCATCAGGGAACATGTATAAAGGACCCATGGACGAAGCCAAAGGGAGGAAGGGTTGAGGGTGGGCCGGGGGAAAGTGGTGGCAGGAAAATGGAGACAACTATATTTGAACCACAATAAAAAAATGAAAGTCTCAATAATTAAAGTTTCTTGATAATCATATTTACATTATGCATTTTGTCTAATCTTTACATCTAATATACCAACATAAAGTCTTGGATGTGTTTCAATTTGCTTATTGAAAGAAAACCTGGAGACACTTGTATACCAATGTGGAATGCTTTAAAAATGTGTCAAGCGGAGGTCGCTGGGAACAACGTCTGTGAACCTCAAACTCCTCTTCCTTGCTATGTGTTAGCAAGGAAGCTAAAGATCCACCGCACTGGATCCTCAGGCTTTATCAAGAGATGTTCAGAGATGGGTGAAAAGTGTTTCAAAATCAGAAGAGAAGACGTGCATTATGCCTGTCTGCCACAATACGGAGACCTCTCTTTGTTGAAAGGCAAGCTGGGCATTGTCTTTTGATATTCTTTCATGTTTGCAGCCCAGGGACAGAGGTGGGAGTGTTCAGTGAAGTCCTTCCAGCCTTGGATACATCACGGCATGGGTATTCTGTAGATAGAAGAATAGTTTCCAGGCTTAAAAATCAAATGTAAAGAGAATTAAATTCCCTCAAAAGGCTACAAATATAATTTAATTGGGGTAAGTCCTAATCTAATAAACAAGTAATGTTTCCCAGGCCCCCTATATAGAAATATAATTTCTTGACATGGCTAACACTTTGATATTTCAGAAGTTCTTACTTTCTGGCTTACTATGACTTTAGATTCCCTAATAGGGATTTGCCTTAGACACTCTGAAGGCAGGTTCTAAGACAAGGGCTTCTGTACAGGTAGTTGATTCGTGAATAACTGGGAAGCAAGAAACAAGTGATATTGGAAAGGAAGGAGAAGTGGTGGAGGATTGGACAAGAAGTGGTAAAGCAAATGTAAAGATGCATTACTGAGTTGGCCACACCAGTGGTGCTCACTTCTGCTGTTCCTTCGCAAGAGCCTTAGGGTGTGTCTTTCAGAATTGATCAACTGGGTAGCAAAAAGGTGAATGTCAATCCTTTAGCTTCTGTCTCCCATTGGTCAAGGGAAGCCTCCCTGATATTTACTCCATTGCAGTTCTCAGCGATGCACATGTTCTTGCCAACTTGCCGTGTAGCTGCTTCAAAACCCAAACCAAAGCCAAATGCAAAGCAAACACCCAGTCGGGAACTGAGAGATACTTAACACAGGTCTAAGTCCAGTACTGTCAGGCTGCACCTGTGGGACAGTGCGTACAGGCTTCTAAGAACTGGTCGCCACAACAGCCCTAGAGTAGAATGCAGAGAGGATTTGGAGTAGAGCTTGAGGTATCTGCTATAGTTTATCCTGTTCACTTCACAGATTCTCTCATTCCCAGTACAGTGTCCCTTCCAAGGTAGTGGCCAAACTTGCAAGGACTTAATAAAAGATAGTTAGTGAATGAGCTACAGTCCTCACTGCTGGAGCTAGTCCCAAAGCCATAACACTTTCTCTCCTTTACTATTTATTTTTAATTTCCCTTATATTTGGTGAATAAGACAGTCTAGTCATCGTCTGGTAGAATGATCCCAGGCCTTTATCACTGGGGGTCTGAGCTCTGGGTTGCATTACTCTGGTTGGGCTGTGGCTGCTGCAACTGCCAACTCTCAGTTACCTCTCAATGTAGAAGCACCAAAAAACATCTCAATGGGCCTCCTGTCTCGGGTATACTCCTCCCTGACCCCAGTGGGTAGCAGCCATCCTATCTACCCACAGGAATTAAGGTCAATTACTATCCTCAATATAGTGAACTCTACTTGCTGATCCTCTGACATGATGAGCCCAACTGGACCAGATGTCCTAGTCTACCAGCTTCAGGTATACTAGAATGATTACAGTGTGCCCTCATGGAAGTGTTCCATCCCAGGAAACAGGACTACTATGACCTAAAGTGATGGTGATAAGAAGCATACATTCTGAAAGTGGGTCCTTGGGAGTGATGGTGAGAAGCACCAAACCTACTTCTGCCCTTGGTTCTCAGCTCTGTATATTGTGTTTATTTGGGACATGGAACCAGAACAAGGCCATTGGAACAGAATATGGACACATTTTGGAGGACTGCATGCCTATCTCACAGAATGCTATACTTGAGCTGGTAACTTTGTGAAGCCTTTCTACTGTTTGATTTTATAGTTAGCTATTCTATTTAGGCCTGTTGCTTCTGACTGATGGGGTGTGTAATAAGACTAATGGATTCTGGGGCCATGTGAGCATTCTTGTATCTCTTTTTCCTGTAAATTTGGTCTGTTCTCAAGATGAAGCAGACAGAAGAGAGAAGGTACATGATAAATATATGTGCAACTTTCTACTCAAATAATAACTTTGTGGTGGGTACAACCACAAAAGTAACAACATTTGTTTTGCAAATCATTCAATAAATCTAAACTGCCATGCAGAAGTTATGATAGTTAATGGTGATCACAAGATAGGGATTTTCTCTAACAGAGCCCCCCAGGTTGGTGAAGAGCTGGTTTTGAGCTCAGCTGCAGTCAGGCTGATGCCCACGTATGTGGGCATCGAAAGAGAAGTAGAAATTCCTTAATGTCTGCTACCTCCTCCTCCCCATTTTCCCCATCCTCCTTTCTGAAACAGCCACATTAGCTTCAAGAGCTTTGAGTACTGTGGGCAATTTAGAAAAAGAAAATGCAGTTTGAAATTATGAATTTGCAAAGTACTATAAGAATAATTTATAGTAAGGAGATTAAAAACCAACTTTTATTACTTTCTCACCCACTGCAAAGTGTTTTCTAATAGTGAATTTTTGCAGTAATGCAGTATGGTACTTTTTTTTTCAATTTTGAAGAAAGAGTACTTGAACTACAGAAAATAAGGGCAAAGTGGTGTGTACAGGCAGTGGGGCAGGCACAAGACTGCAAGTCCAAGGGAGCAAAAGAAGTTTGGGCTACCACTAAAGCTGGGATAGAGAGGGCTATAGTTAACTTACCATGAATGCAAAGCTTCTGTGACTGGGCTGCAGTTGGCCTGGAGCAGCTGGATTAAAGCAACACCCTGTGTTCAAAAACATTAATTTCACGAGGTTGGAAGCAAATATGTTAGAGCCCCCTTTCTGTCCTGATCCTCGAGCAGTTTATTGGAAGGATGTCTTGGATTTTAAGCCATTCTTCACCATGAAAGGAGTCCACCTGGACTCCATAGATGACACCTTTTATGCTGGGTTCCTTATGGGGTATGACTTCACTTCCTGGTAGAATAAGATAATTGAGCTTGAATGTTTCAATGACACGGATGAAAGTGAAAATGAGGCAAATGTGGCATTAGATCTAGAAAACAGGTTACCCAGTTCTCAGACCTAAAAGAGGTTTCTCCTACAGACCCCTCAGAAAACAGGGCTGCCTTAACACTGGCCCCAGCAAGAAGGAAGAGTCACCCTTGAGAACCCTTGAGACTGCGAGCACTTGCAATGCAGAGCCAGACCTCAATGCCAAGGAGCATGTGCTCAATGTTTAATGCTATCTGTGAATTATAATAAATATGTATGCCACATCTTAAAATGTAAAAAAACAAAACAAAAAACAATCTGTTAGTGGAAGGCAATGTTATATGTGCTACCATGTCAATGATGCAGGCATTGGATAAACACTCTAATAGTAGTGGAGAGGAGGCTCTGTAGGTATAAACAAAAACCCAGTGTCCATTCTGGTAAAGATAATATAGGATGTAAGAGGTCCAGTGTAGTAAAATGAAGTCAGGTGGTTGGTTATTCTCAGAAATGGTGCCACATTGCTGCTGGGGGTAGGGCATTCTAGCTGGCAGTAGCTTGACTGCTCTTGATGAGAGAAAGCCCATGCCACATAGTCCATGTATAGCTTCAGTCTCTGACACAATGGCCATGTCATTTGTAACTCATTGTGTCGGCATCACTGGGCTGAGTAAATAAGATGATTGACTCAAAATGGACCATCTTGTCCAGTTGGTGATCGAGTGCCTCCTTTGTGGTGAATGCTCCTCCTCGGTGAGACGTAAATATTTGCATGCTAACATATTCCAATGTGAAACATAAATGTCTGCATACTATACTCACTTCCATTGTTCTATGTGCCTCTTTTTCAGACCTCTTTCCTTTGGTCTTTGATGGTTGTTCCTTCAGGAATAGGGGTCAATGTATATTCATATCTCGAACCACTCTGCCCTCCACGCAGAGTAAACAGTAAGCCGTGGTGCTCACAATTATGAACACTGAGAGAATTTCCTTCTCCAGTCTTTCCGGGGCCGCCTCTGAGTGAGGCTGTAATGTGGTAGCAGTTATTTCTGGCTAATCCCAATGTATTACGTCTTCCCATCTGTGGACCAGACCTGACTGTTTCCTCTTCTGTCAGTTGCTCATAATTGTTTCAGGTTGGGCTCCCCAGGAAGCAGAGATTTAACATGCGAGAGGTTTAATAGGGTGTGCTCTCGAGAACAATTTCTAGGGGGTTCCTGAGGCAGGCGGGCAGAAAAGTCTAAGACTAGAAGACTCTGAGAGATGTCCTGAGATGGGACAAAAGAATATGACCTTTATATGCCTTTATGAATGGCCAATAAATGTAGGTTGCTCTGGCGAAGAGTGTTCTTAATCAAGAAAACTCTTTTCAGTTGAGCAGTCACCGAAAGGCCTGACAGCTGAGGGCTGGCTATTACAGCAGTAGGTGATTCCTAAAGGGAAATCTGGGTAGTGGATCTCAGAATATGCCAGAGGAGTCAACCTCTAGAAGGTATGATTTGAAGGAAAGGCCTTGGTATAACAGAGATGGTTTCCATGGCAGTCTGTCACGTAATTTGCTTGCTCTTTCTAAATTGGTGCAAGTCTGAACCTGAATGAAACCTTGTCTGCCCATCTTCATGCACAGGATTCCTGCTGTGCCCACTGTACCTCATGGCTTGACTGATTATCACAGGCAGCAGTGGCCTCATGCTCTTCTGGTATTCCAGGTAAGGCTCTAAATCTAAATACACAATTTTTAAAAATTATTTTATTGTTCAATTACAGTTGTCT
>PVKM010051294.1:0-10492 GCA_004027735.1 Carollia perspicillata
TCCTCTTCCTACCCTTTCCCCTCCTGGTAGTCAAGTGGCAGGAGTTAGCGGAGCGGCTCCGTTGCTTTAAATCTTTGCCGAGATGCATTTTAGCGTGAACACTGCTCCCTTGTGTAAGGTGAGAACATTGGCACAGATGGCCAACCCGTGAGTGACCTGGGGGCTGCTGGCATCACCACACTGTATGCCAGAGCTCAGTTCACAGTGCCATGTGCTCGGTGACTTGCCGGCCACTGGCATTTCTTCCAGTCACACCTCAGACCTCTAAAGCATTTTCTTACGCTCAACCTTATGTTCGACTAGAGTGCCTCCATCCCCCTTGAGTCTGTTCTAAGGCTTCAATAAGGTCTAAATATCCACTCTTTGTTTTTAGCCATGCTCATGTAGTTATGACACCTTGATGTCCTCTTTTCTAGAATGTTCTGGCCAGAGACTAGATATTTAGTACCAAAGCTACTTTCTTTGCAAGTTTCCATTTCCCAGTGCTCAGCTTTGTCCTCTTTCCCCTGTCCCTTACCCATCTGAAGCCTGACGGTGGAATCGTGGACCGGACCAGCCTTGCCATCTCCCCCGAGCTGCTCACAGTGCCCTGGGGGTCCGCATTCTCAGTAAAGCGAGGTAGGTCTAAAACGTCTCAAGCAGTGTTCACAAAATGCTCTGTTCAAGCTAAGTACTTAACAGCAATGGAAAGTGGGATCAGAAGAAGATGCACGGAGCATAATGTTAGTTTGGGGGCTGGTAAGTGGGAGAGTTTTAGGGAAGCCTGCAGTACCGGTAATAGTGCTTTTTCCTGCATCACTCAGAACTAAGTACTGTGAGATTACTGCTACAGGACGGTCAGTGGAGCCTCAGCCTGTAGGACTGTGACTTCAAGTTTCAGAGAAGAGCAAAGTTACGAGAATTTCCGAAGGCCCATTACCTGCAGACTGTGCCCAGGGAGAAGAGGTGTCACACTCAAAACATCCCGGAATATTTACGCTCTCTCTGAACTAGCACCTGCTTTTAGGAGTTCACATCAGAACCCAGCTAATTACATAAACCTAGACTCAGAAGATATTTTAAAAAATCCTGTTGATTATAAGCTTTCTAGCCCTTAGAAAAATAAGCATCAACTAAGTGAGATATATCAGACTGAGAAAATCACTGGTAGTGGGAAAGAATATTTTTTATCAGTATGCAATTTTGTCTTCAGTAGTATAGAAAAACAGGGTGAATTACAGCTCTTACCTGGATCTGCAGTCCATTTACAGTAGAGCGCCTGAGCCCTGGCTGGTATAGCTCAGTGGATTGAGTGCCAGTCTGCAAACCAAAAAGGTTGCAGGTTTGATTCCCAGTCAGGGCACATACCTGGGTTGTGGGCCAGGTCCCTGGTAGGGGGTGCAGGAGAGGCAACCACACACCGATGTTTCTCTCTATCTCTCCCTCCCTTCCCCTCTCTCTAAAAATAAGTAATAAATAAAATCTTTTAAAAATACACAAAAAAGAAGCATGAAATGTCCAGTGACCTTTGGAACACCCTGAGAAGAAACAGCCTCAGTGGGCAGGATGCAGAGCGTGTGAGGAAGGGAGTGGAGAATGCTGGCTCCGCGGGCCCTGTGCATCCCCTGCAGCAAGTCCCAGCACAGGGCCCGCCACCCACCTGGCCACCCTCTGCTACAAAAAGCCCAACCAGTACACCAACAGGCCAGGAATAACTTTAATTTGTTTTAAAAAAAAGTTTAAACGGCAACACAGCCGTAAAGGGGGTACATCACACAAACGAAGGACTTTGCAGGCAACACTGATTGGGAATAGCAAAACACTTGGCTGGTGAAAAAAAAATGAAACTCTAAATTATATACAATAGTAGCTAAAGGTGATATTGAAAAAGTCTTATTTACCGTGACTCAAGATTTAACTTGCCATTATCTATTGCTTATTTATTCAGGGTTGTAAATAATACTTATATAGAGACATAGAGATGTGTAAAAATGAAACATTGTGAAAAAAATACAATTTTTCAATTTCATATGAAACTGAAAGTATAAGTTTTGTCCAATATGGAATGTACCTACATTTGTTTATATTAGGGCTCTGACATCCATTTAAAATTTTTGTTTTTAAAAAAGAAATAGCTGACCCACCATGCAAGTTCGCTGTAAATCTCATCTGCTCAAAACGAGCATTTTAGGTGAGGTCTGTTTTGTTTGCTTGAAGTCCACTGTGATTCTTTAGACGGTGCGCTGGCCCAACGGAGGACCACGTTTCCATGGAGAGTCTGATGGCAGCATCTGGGTGGGGCAATTGGGCAACGGGAAGTGAGAAAAGGGAGGTAAGAGCCCAAATCCTTATGAAGGATGACATTCAGTTGTTAAATTTTAAGGGATAGCCGATGGCTTTTTCCAGGCACTCAACTAGTGAGCCAGCGGAAAGAAAATCCCTCTCTACTTCCACAAACTTGATGTAGATAGATTTGGGGGAGACGCCAGGATCCACAATGCAGTTCTGAGACAGAAACCCATTAATACCAACCCAATCTTTGCTGAAGGTTTTGGTATTGGCTTGGAAATGTAAAAATAAGCATTGCTGTAGAGTCCTGACCTCAGCGATCCCGAGGTAGCAGTAGACGATTCGGGTGGGTTCTATTTCCACCTGCAACGAGGCTTGTGCCGAAAGGGTCTCCAAGTCAACCCTGCCCTCCTTTCCCGGGTCCAGGGAACTCTGCTCCAGGCGGGGCGAGGAGGGCCTTTCCAGACATTCTTCATAGCCAATGGCATAAAGGCCCGGGCTTTTGGGAATGCCTCCTGGCAATAAATACTGAACAACGTTCCCACCGGTTGGTTTGGAGTGGGCGATGGGTATCCAGTCAATTTCCATGTGCAGCTCCAGACACCTCGCTTCACTAATCGTGATCTCTAAAAATTTGTAGTAAACGTTTTTCCAGTTCATCTTCTGCACTCGGGTCATAATGATCCGCCCCTCGGGCTTCTCGGAGTTGAAGTACTCCCGGAGCCGCTTGCCGAGCGGCACCTGGGAGCTGATCTCGGCATAATGGTAGCGGATGTCCTCTTTCCAACGGGTGTTATAACCAATCCCAAAAATGGCCAGTTTGTTAGAAAGGTGAAGCCTTGAAAAGTCTGTCCAGCTCTGAAACAATTCCCATTTCAACTGCACTGATTCCAAAATCTGGACAATATTCTGCATGATGTCTCTCTTCCTAGAAAGAGAAATAAACGTGAAATTCCTCACGTGTCCAGATCAGCAGTCCCCAGCAGAACTTTCCTCAACAAAGGAGACATTCTACCCCTGTGCTGTCCAATATGGCAGCCATTAGCGCTCAGAACGTGGCTAGGGTGAGTGAGGTAGTTTTACTTACAATTTGAAACTATGGTTAAATAAACACATGTGATAGGAGCCTCCATAACGGACAGGGCAGCCCAGTGGAAGCACAGTGTTAAAAGCTGAGAAACGCTCTTCACTAGGAAGTTTCTAGGAATTAATGACAAACTGCTTTCCATTACTTATATAGGCTGCCTGTACCGATCTGAGCAACTATTGAGACCTAAGGCCCTAGGACTTTGGAAACCCAAGGGCTGTGAATTTCAAGGGGCCACTGCAATGCTCCCCGTGGCCTTCAGACCTAACTGCCGAAGGCAAGTGAAGAATGCTGTACTCTGAACGGCATCCAGTATCGCGGGAGACAGTGAACATCTCAATTTCTAAGCTGGAAATTCTGAAAGTTCAGTAAGTTTGGCCCATGCATTCTTACTGTTCAAAAATAGACAACTGATTATGAGTAATGGCCTGAGGCAAAAAGAAAACGACATTTTCTTCTATTTGTCTGAAATTCATTACTGCTTCCAAATTTAAAAGAACTGTTAGTACAAAACAGAATTAGGATTTGAGAATTAAGAAGAAAAAGGTTCAGGTTAGGTTTGGCTTCTGAGGTAAAAATTCAAGAAAATGAACTGAGATTGTTCCAGAAAATATTTTAAAGAGGGAAAGAAAAGAAATTTCAATTTTGATTTGGACAGTTAACCAGGTTAAGACAGAAAATGCAGGAAATTCTTTTTGCACATGCTGGATTCATGCGTGTGTGTCTGTGTATATACACACACACATGAAATATATATACACAGACATATAAATATATAGAAAATTACAAGTTTCTCCTCGAGTATGGCAAAACTTTGATACTGGAAGACTGAAGTTTGTTAAATATTAACTTAGCAACAAACTATTACCCTCTACATCAATCACAGACTTCAGCTGCAGCAATACTCAACCACCACTCACATACAATCAAACACAAGCAAGAAAGAGGGTGTGCGTGCTGGCTTCCTAACGCTGCTTGGGAGGAAATGGACCTTGGCATCTTCCCATTCAGTTCTCCGACCCAGGGGGAAGCTCCTGGAACAAACTGGGGAATCTTCCATGCAGTCATTCTCAGTCTGGCCTCCTTGACTTGCTTTGCGAGATGACAAAGAGATGACGAATCTTGCTCACAGCCGCTTCCTGGGGCCAAACACCACCCCGGATTTACCCCCACTCTTTAGTTTGCCTCGAAAGCTTCCCAAGTGTCAGAGTGGCCATCTAGATGAAACGCGGTGTTCCTGGGGACTTGTCCCTCTTCTCAGAGGACACAAAGGCACTTGGTCACTTTTCTAATATTAAGGCTGTGCTGCTTGTGAGGTTGGGATAGAGAACCACGCACCCTGGCCAGTGTGGCTCAGTTTGTGGGGCATCATCCTGCAAACTGAAAGGCTGTGGGTTCAATTCCCAGTCAGGGCACATACTTGAGTCCTGTCAGGGCACATGCAGGGGGCAACTGATCGATGTTTCTCTCTCTCCCTTCCCCTCTCTCTAGAATCAATAAACGGAAGGAATTTAAAAAAAGATATAGGACGCTTCTGCATGGGTCAATGCTTTTAAAAAAACAGACCTATTTTCCAGATTTCTAGGCGGATGAGGCTAAGGATCTAGGATGGAAGGAAGGCAGAGATCTGCTGAGATTTTGTCTGCCGGCCGATGTATCCCAATGCCTGACATACAGTAGGTACTTGATATGCGTGTTGAATAAATGAGCAGAATGCTGCTTTCCTTTCCAAATGTACAATGAAGTCGCCTAAGAGCTTGCTTTTTGCTTCTCAAAATGTGACATTGTAAGGAATGTAAGTGCCCCGCTAGCCCTCCTCTCTAACCCCAGGTCAACTCGCAGTCCCGTGACCCATATTCTCATCTTTCTTACACATCTAGGCATCCACACCCACACAGGCAAACACCACAAACATGCTTGTTTTCACGGAACATCCTCACTTCTCCTGACGGCATACGAAATCCCCTACATGTTAGATCAACCGCTGGAAAACTCAAGCTCAGAAAATGAAGGGAATGACTAGACACCCTTCCTCGGTAAAATGGCTCAGGGAGGGTCTTCCCACTAAACTTAGATACATGCGCTTTTTGCAAGGGGCAGCCTCTACTTACTGTGCTTCTTCAGAAGACTCTTGTTTTATTTTTAATGTTCTCTTTGTGACAGGTATTTCATCTGAAAAGCAAAGATTTGGAAACATTATATTTTCCTCAGTGGTGGCATACATTTATGTGGGTAAGTAGCAATGCGTTTGCTGTTCAATCCACTTTCTAATTTGAGGACTTAATTCTAGTTTCGAACACTGCCCAATGCCAGATTTATAAATATAACTCTTATATAATGAGATGCATACATTTATATGCAGGATCAGAAACCATCTCTACAAGTAGAAAATTCTTCAAGGTCACCAGCAGATTTCTAGCTAGGAGCTTAAAGCTTAATTTCACTGCAGACATGATTTTGAAGGGAACAAGAATGAAGATAATTCTGCGCAGTTTAGACGTCCTGTATAGGTTTTTCGGAGCAATTATTTCCTCAGTATCAGGATCAACATGTTCTGCATGTTATTTTTGCCCAAAGATTTGGGAGACTGAACTCTCCACGGCCACACCAGAGAGCTGGGCGCCACAGCAATCCAGACCTTACTGCTGTTTCGAAATTAAGAAGCAGTGATTGGCCCTTTTTGTCCTTCCAGCCTTTAAGTCTCTCTCTCCAACTGAGTTGCTTACAGTTTTTATAGCCCCTTCCTTCTCTCCCCCTCTCTTCCAATATTTGAGAAATTAAAAAACAAAACCAAAAATCCTGTTCCTGTCGAATTAGCATTTCTGTGTCACCCTGGGCTGGGGAAGCACACCACTAGTGCCAGCCCTGCCCACTTTCCGGGGGCTGCCTGAGAGCCCTGGGGTGGAGCGACCACGCCGTGGTGAGTGAGACCCTGCCACACCACTTGCTACGGAGGTGCAGTGGCGGCGGCAGCCCCTTGACTGGTATTTCCAAATCAGGAAAGTCAAAATCGGAGCATTCACTACAGAAAGGAACGTACATATACTCTCGTAATTAGGCTCCGCGAGCTCACAGATTTGATGGCCAGGGGTTGTATTTTCCATCTGGAACGTTAAGGCTGTGGATGCGTCATTCCAGCTATGGTGGGGAGGGGATGCTTTATGAAGTCTGAAGCAATAAGACTGCCGAGGAAGCTCCAGTGCGGGCCCTTTTTAAGACAACCTGAGGCTTCCCCTCACATTTCTGCAGACTGGAGTCTGGGAGGGGACTGCTTCCAAATCACGAGCAGCAAGGAAAAAGAATCTGGGATATAGGAAGGGAAAGGCGGTTACATCCACAGCAGCTGAGCCAGGAGTCGGTGCCCCCGAAATGAGACGGGGCGGGTCATGTAAAACTGCACAGAATTCACCCTGAGCTGCCTGGGGAGCTCAGGACGGGGAAGCCACTCTGTGCGGCCAGGTTTGCTGGTGCCCAAACCACGATGTGACCAACGCCGAGCACCAGCAGGCAGGGTAAACCTGAACCAAGGATGCCCCAAGCGCCCCAAATAAACTGGCTATACATGCCTTGTGCTGACTGTGGGAACGGTACCAGTCCCAGTGCACACAGAAAGACAGACAGACAGACGGACAGACAGGCACACACGAGTAGCAGACATGTCGCTTCCTTACCCAATTCCTGCTCTGTTGGGTAGCCATGGAGATCCTGACTGTGGTTTCCCCAGTCCTCCTGTGAATACTCCTCCATAGTGCTGCCATCTGACTCCAGCTCCTGGTACAAGCCACTACTGTTAATAAGTACAGGCTGGCAGGGCTGAGCATCCCATCCTCCCTGACCAAACACCTGTTCCAACTGTTCAAATGTGTAACTGCTCTTTCTTTTCCCAACACCATGTTCTTTCACCCGACTGTAACACCTGCGAAGGGTCTAAGACACAAAGTCTTTTGTTATTCCTTTAAAGCTGTACTTCCTCTTCCAGGTACGGACCACAGATATTAATTACTATTAGACAGACACAGACAGACAAACACAGACACATTGTTACAGGAATGCTAGATTTCAAATTCATTATTATATTAGAAAAAAATACTAATTTAGCATTTACTCAAACATGTTATAATTCAAACAATTATTTTACAATTAATAATCCATTAAACAAGAACCATTACAACATTATTGCATGTACCCCACACACATATTTTACACCCCTCCCCCACTTAAAAAGAAAAAGGAAAAAAAAAAGAAAACAAGAAATACCAGCCAGCCAATAGGATGCACACCTGCCACAGAAGAGAGAGAGCTGCTATTGTGCCGGAATTTGGGGAAAGTGAGGGGGGAGGACAGAAAGAAGAATTTCCCAAAGCAAAGAGTGAAACCTTCCTTACTCTTCATTAAGAAGGACTACAGGGTGAGAACAAACGCCTGGATGACACGACCAGTGAAACACATTTCTCACATAGTCCGTATCCCTTACTAGCTCCCTCTGCCTTTGGGAAGTTGCTAAAATTTCAAAGAGTCAAGTAAATAATGCCGCAGATTCCGAGTCTCCAGGATCGATGCTCAAGAAACAATGCACTGATGCCTACATCTAAAAATAAGCCGACCTGACCGCTCACACTGCCGGCTAAACAAACCAACAAATGAGGCCGATCATTTCCTTTCGGGGATGAAAGTGACGTGTAGGGGTGTCATTTTACTTGTTTTTCTACCTTGTTGTACACAAATAAATATCATTATGCAAGTCCACATACAATCTTCGATTGTCTTCATGGTCTTCTAAGCCATGTTTCTTGTCATTGGTCCAGTGTCCTTAGTTTAATAATACATCTTACACTATCTCATATAATATTGCGAAAGACAAATCAAGGACTTGGTCCCAGCTTCCAAATTTAGTTTACTTGCATCCCCTCTCTGTCCCATCTGTGCCTCCTGTTGTTCCTTCTGCTTTCCTGGGTTTCACTCTGAGAACTTCCTTGGAACAAGAAGGCCCCTTTTCTCTGGGGGCTCCCAAACACCTCCCACTGCACCTGCACAAGACCAGTTCACCTCTGACTTCCCATACACGCCTTAGGCAGACTCTACATTTCTCCTAGACGTGAGATTACTTTCCATAAGCCAGTATGTCACCTGTTTTCCCCGCACTAACTCAGGAGTCCTTTACAGAGCCTCTGTGAAAATTCAGCATTTCTACACCACAGCCGACAAATGACAAGACACTGTACGACACTTCCCTCAATGCCAGAGATCCACGCGGGCAAAGGGAACAATAAGAGCGGGACACAGGTGATGACAGTGTCCTCCGACACCAACAGAGCAGTGACCGGTGTCGCCTGACCCTGGGCTCAGCCGGCCTGCCCCCTGCAGAAGTGTCTCTGCCATTCTCCCTCTCCAGCTCCCTTCTGGTGCCTCCAGTGATGCCTCGAGGAGCTGGGGTTTCTGAAAATACACTCTTTCAAGGGGCTCCTTCCTTGCCTTTGTAAAGGAGAGTCACAAGTATACAATACAAGACTTTCTAGAACAGATGAACTTGGGGAATGTGTCGTGGGCAGCCGTCGATGGAGGGAGACAGATGCCCGCCGTGCGGCCCGGCAGGCTCGCTGCACACCCCCCCGTCCCAGCGCCCTCTGCCCTCCCCGCAGAGACTGGGACTGGAATTGCAAACATCTGCCCATTTATTTTTATCTCACCATGTCTACTTGCTGCTCCCAAGAGCACCCCAACCACTCTTTTCACCTCCTCTGGGGACCGTAAATGGAGAGGCCCAGCTGTGTCCCTTCCGTCCTTTCGAGGCCATACATGGAGATGGAAGCCAAGGCCCTGCTGACGGCTGCCTAGAGAAAAGCCTTCAGCAGCAAAGGGACCAGTCGGCTCTGGCACTGAGGCTCACGTCAATCCAAAGTCAGGAAATACAACTACTGGTCCCTTGAAGAAAGGTGCCTCCCTTATCAGGACGTGACTAGGCATAAACAAAGCCACAGACCTCTGACAATACAGTGGGAAACCACAGGAGAGATTTCCTTTCTCTAAAACCACCAAAACCGAGTTTAAGTTTTCACTTGGCTTATGTAATTGTGAGTAAGAAAAGGAGGGATATCTAATAGCTTTAGATAAGAAAGAAGAGTCAAATGATATATATCACATGTCTCACTTTGTAGCGTACTTGGGTAATACACTTTAATAGTTAATATGCTGATATGTAAAATGTCTAGCTCAGGTCTGAGGAAAAAAATGTTTGGTGATCATAAATTATTATGATAAAACTGGATGTACTAAAATAATGTTAGAAAGATTTCCAAACGGATGTCAATGTTCTCAAAACACAAACACAGGTGAGGTTAAGACTACAGAGCCAAGGAGAGGCTGCCTAAACAGGACACATTACCTAAGGCAGGACAAGAAGTAAGAACGCGAGCACCCGTTTCACCGCCACTGTAAGAGACACGGGGGTTCAGCTGAACTTGAGGGGCTTTAGGAGTGGGTATAAAGGACATACGTGGACCTTCCAATTCTTGTCATCAGACAAGTTCTTGTCACCTTCCACGCTTGAAATGATTCACCGAAGCATACATTTCAGCGACTGTGTCTGTGGCAACAGTCCTAAATAAACCAACTTAAAAATCCACTCTAAATCGGAAATCCAGACAATGCTCCAGGCCCCGAGAGAAACAAGTCTCGCCTCCCACTGCGGACAGCTGCACCACGCCCAACCTCAGTGTCGGACCGCAGGGTGGCTTTTCCGGGAGAACCTCGTCCTGTGTCCTGCCCGGCACAAGAGCCTCGCTCCCCTCCTTCTTCCTTTACCTGACTCACCTTAGAAATGTATATTACTTCAAGCTCTAGCATTAAAAAAAAACTAAGATCTCAGGGGAGAAAGAATTTGCTTAAAGTTATTAAAGACTATTCTATTCGCAACTAAGAAGGTCACTCTCCTTATTGTTAGAAATTTCCGCAGTGAAACAAGGGGACTGTCTCCTCCCAGGGGAAGAGCTGGGGGAGAGACTGCACCTGGAATGAGGTCACCTGGACAGAGGTCGGGGGAGTCAAGAAAATCTGGACAGAGGAACTCAAGTGTTGGTAAGGACTTGATCGGGCAGTCCAATCAGGAGGTCACGGGGATGTGACTGGGAAGAAGTGCCA
>PVKM010051295.1:0-10506 GCA_004027735.1 Carollia perspicillata
GCACTTGGTGGTGTGGGAAAACCCCCCACACAGTGGAACTGGAGCAGAACCAGACTTTTTTGTCACCCAGTGAAGAGTCCTTCCTACTAGGACAAAAGCCACTTTCTCAGGCCCACTTTCCCAAAGCTAGCAAGAACCCCAAGCATGACTGACCCTAATTGCTCTATGAGCCTCTATCCGAAGGACTAGACAATTACTGGAAGTGCCCTGAGGGCACAGAGGTTCTGGGAACACACCAGAAACCAGACAGACCAGAAATGGGACATACCAGGCCACCACGACCAGACCCCAGGCCACACTGACCGGACACCCAGACCCTGCACCTGGAGATAACATCGGAACACCCTGCTCTGCAGCCGCCCCATTGCCCAATAAAAACCCACAGCCCCACAACCCCTCAGGGCTGGTGCAGGTGCTGGCGGTGTGGGTGCACATCTCCACGCCCAGCCCCGTCCCTCCCTTGGAAAAGTAAAAACGAAACCTTTCCCCTCTGCACTTTTTTCTCTTTGTGAATTCTCTCCCAGCCCCTGCATCACTGACCACCCTAACACTTCCTCATACTTAAACTGTGGTATACTGACAAGTCGATTATTATGACAATTATCATGGTGATATAGAAACTGTAAGATGGGACAAAATGTTAAAATAAAACTTGCCATGTAATGCATGCTCCACAAACACGTATTAACAATTAATGAATTAGATAAAACACACACACACAGCACAAAACAGCGGTGTGTCCACTAGGTTGCCAGTGAGGGAAATCGGTGTGCAGATAGATGAGCACAAAGCCCAAAGCAGCAGTCACGACCGACTGGTGGCCCACGGTGATGGTGTTCCTTCAGCAGTACCAGTGATGGCCATGTGCCTCCCTTCACAGCGACAGCTGAGGAGGTGGCTGGCACCCGCTTGGAGCTGCCCCTCTGCGTGGTTGCTGTGCAGTGTCTGGACGGGGTGGGGCCTGCTGCGAAACCGCTCACCCTGGGCCAGAAGTCAGCAAAAGTGCTCTCACAGACAGACGCACGATCCCATCCCGGGGGACCGTGCCCTGCTGTGGCATGACTGAGTACCTGCACACAATTATGACACCAGTAACCCCGCAATCCTCTCGCTGAAGGACAAGTGCCTCCTCCGCCAAGTTCTTGACAAAAGAGATAATTCTCTCTCCCCAGGATGTCAGTAAAGCCTCCCGGCTGCCTTCCAGGGAGTCCTGGTTTCCCTGAGAGTTTCTGCTCAGGCGGCCTCCCTCCGTCCCTGCCTGACCCTAGACCCTCCTCCCTCTTCCCACTGCCCACCTCTCTCAGACCAGCTGGCAATAGTGACCTAGCAATGAGTATATGTGTGTGTGTGTGGAGGGGGGGTGCGGGTAGGGGGATACAGCCCATCCAGGGCAGGGTCTCAGCCCGAAGAAAAGGCAGTTCTTGACCCGAGGGGGTGGGGAGCTTCTCCTTCCGGCCTCCTCTGCAGGCCCCTCCACCCACCCAACCTCCCAGAGGGCTCATTAGAATTTCTTTCTGCCGTGAATCTGTATTTCTGGCCCTGAGAAAGGGAGAGGCAGGAGGAGAGGGGGCTGAGCCAGCAGAGGGAGCTTGCCTGCCCAAGTCCTCCAGCTTTCTGTTCTCAGGGCCCCTTCACACTCTCACAAAAGTATTGAGGGTTCCAAAGAGCTTTGGTTCTTGTGGATTAAAGCTGTTGTCAATACTAGAAACTAAAACTGAGGACACTTAAGAATGCTTATTTTTTAGTTACTTATAAATAACTAATATTAGGTACTTAAAACAATATTAAGCCCATTATGTGTTTAACATAAATAACCACTGTAATGAAAAATAACTGTATCTTCCGGAACAATAGCAGAATGCGCCCGTCGTACGGGGTTGTAAATCTCTGTGGCGTCTGGCTTCCCAGACAGCACGCGTTGCCTGTCTGCTTCCGGGGCAATCTGCTGGGATACGTTGTTTGGGTGGAAGTACACAAAGACATTGTACACTGGCCTCCCACAGATAAGAGTTGAAAGAGGGCCTGAGTGACGGGGTCTCAGGATCCGTGGCCGCACTTGGAGCATGTACTAATCAAGGCTTTTGTTTTCTCATTTTGTGATGTTTGACATCCTGGAGCCAGCAGATTTC
The DNA here is from genome assembly GCA_004027735.1 of Carollia perspicillata. NCBI lineage: Eukaryota > Metazoa > Chordata > Mammalia > Chiroptera > Phyllostomidae > Carollia > Carollia perspicillata. The sequence goes on from PVKM010051295.1 coordinate 2,130, forward strand.
CAGAGACAGCAAACACCTTGCCTATGAGCACATCTTTGAGATGCAAACCAAGCAATGCAGAGCCAATACTCCAACTGCCCCCTTATTTAACTCTCACACAGCACGTTCCCCTGCCTTCAATCACCCAGGGCCAGGTCCTGGACAACTCGGGGCCACCCAGAGCCCAGAGCCCTCGGAAATGATTCAGTCTGGCCAGCCTTACACTGTTCCCTGCGCTCTGCTTTGTCGCTCCTGCAAAACCAAAACAAAGGCTCTGACCATCCTTTCCCCTTGTTTGTCCTGTCTGCTGACTACCCTGGTGCGTCCCTGGTGTGTGGCTTCTACTTCTAGGGACAGTGCACACAAACCTCTTCCTCCCTGTCTGTGTGGCTTGCTGCACCTGGTTGAAGCAAAACCTCAGGCACATTTAAGAGCAAAGAACTGCTGCTCACTCTTTAGCCCCAGGCATAAGGCACAGCAGCTTCTAGCCCCGCTGGCTTCTGATCTTTGTCCCCACCCACATCACTCCTTGAGGTCCCAAGTCAACAAGCTCTGTCCCACCAGATGAATGACGGTGTGTCCCCACCTCCTGGACCCTCAAGTCCCCTCCTACCCGCCCTTGGTGTTCGACACTCCCTAGGCCTGGAATTCCTTTCCCTTCACCTCTCTGCCTGGCAAACTCTTACTCAGCCTTCGAGGCTCGGCTCAGAGGCCACCTGTTCGTGAAGCCTGCCTTAGTCATCTCCTGTCTACTTCCAGGCACAAAGGGTTGCTCAAGCTCAAGGCTGCCACCCACAAGTGTGTTCCACCCCTCTGCTCCCTTCCACCCTTTGCCCTCCTCCCCTCTCCTCTCCTCCCTCCCAGGGCAGTTGGCAGAGAGCGGCCAGAAGGGAAGGAGGCTTCTCGCTCTGCTCTGCCCTGCCACGCCGGCCTAGCCGGCGAAATCTCAGGCACCGCTGGCACGTGGTCAGGAGTTCTCAGTGTCCTGGATCTCAGGCCATAAGTGGCTGCCTGCAGTCAGCTGTGGCTGCTTCTACCCCAGGTGCAAAAAACGACTCTTGAGCACAGGGCTACAAGCCCACTGCGCCCTCCCAAAGCCGCAGACGGGGGAGACAGACTCCCAGGGAAGAAATGTTGTCTGTCAAGATGCCCCATCTCTGTCTTTGTCTCTTAACACTTAAATTAAAAAATTTGGTCACATTGAAAAGAACTCAAAAAATCAAATACTTAAGCCTTTTTTTGTTTGTTTGTTTTTTTGCGGGGGTCCCAAGTTTAATACTGTGTGAAATCAGCAGGCTCCAGGAAAATCCACCGGGGGTGGGAAGGTTAAGCGTAGATAGTTGGGTGGGGGGGAGTGGAGTTATGGAAAATTTAAACAGGAGGTAACTTGGGTGGAATGTTGACTTTTCATGTCGCTGGGCTGCTTCAGAGCAGCATCTCATGTTTGTGTGGCGGGGCGGCAATAGTGATTGACAGATGGTCCGGGGCAGGCAGTCAGGAATGCCGGCCCTATCTACCTGGGGCTGGGGCTGGCCCCACGACCCGAGGCAAGTCCCTTAGCCTCCTAGGACTCAGAGTCCAAGCAGGACTAGATCCCTTCCAGCTCCAGGGCCTGTTTCCAGGTGTGCTGGCTCAGGTCTCTGGGCGAGTGAACAGGAAGTTCAGCGCTCTCCCGGGGCCGGGACCACTGTTGTTGGGGAAAGTCTTAGCTGAAGCTGCTGCTCACAGGGTGAGCGACCCTCCCTGGAAAGAAGCCAGGCTGGGACCTGTGAAACACAATCCCCTGGCTGAGTCCCTCTCCTTCCCCGATGCCCCACCTTGCAAGGCTCTTTCCCACCCTCCCCAGAGCCGCCGTCCACCTTGCCTCTGCACCCAGAGGCTGCTGATGTCCTTTCTTTCACCGACATAGCATGTTATGAATTTGAGACAAGGCGTACAAACCAGATTTCACCTAGAAATAAGGATGGCCAGCTCCTTCTAGCAGGCAAGCTGAAGACCTGGCTCTGTCGAGGCTGAGCTGTGGCCACCTCTTTGGGTGGGTCTCCTTGGCCACAAACCCTGCCACTCCCTCTGATCTGAGGTCCTCATGAACTTCACCCATTTTTTTTTTCTAGCCTGTCAGGCCTTTGCAGGCCGAGTTTGTCATACACACACATACACACACAAGGGCTTAAGGACGGGCTGCTCCCACAGAGATGCCAGGGAGGGCCAGATTCCCAGCTACAGTCTGTCCCTGAAAGTAGGCTGTGACCCCTCCTGAGACCTTCAATGGCTCCCAGTCGCCCACAGTGGGAAGAGTAAACTCCTTAGCAAGGCTCACAACCTCTCCAGTTCCTCTCCCACCTCCTGCCACTCAATGCTGAGTGACGTGCAGACCCTCAAACCCACCATGCTCTGTGTCTGGGCCCTCAAGTGTGCTGTTCCTTCTGCCTGGGACCCCCTCACCTTCCCTGTTTTTTGCCTGACTCATGCCTACTCCCTCTCAGGACCCTAAGTCCTCTTTTCAGGAAGCCTTCCTGAATTCCCAGGCCGGGCCAAGTGCCTCGCCCGCATGCCTCCCAATGAAGGGGCCATGCCACTGGGGCACGCACTTGTTCCTTGTCCTGTCTGCCTTTGCTCAGCCCTGTCTGTGCACAAGTGACTGTGAAGGGCCTGGTCCCATGGGTGGTCGGGCAGGAAAGGGACTGAGTTGGATTTGAGGTACAGAAGAAGTGATCCAGGAGCATGGAGCCCGGGTGGTGGTGGACCGAGAAGGAAGATGAGGGCCAGGCAGGAAACTACTGTGGGGGGCTCAGTGAGGCGGGGTGGCAGCCAGGACCCAGACAACAGATAGATTCAGGAAGCCAGTCACCCCTGGGAAGGCAGAAAGTGACACCCCTGACTCTGTCACTTAGAAGAGGACGCACCCCCATCTCCCTCCTCCGCCAGCCCCCATTCCTCCCCGCCCGTGGCCAGAGACACAGGCTGGGCCACCACTACCTGGCTGGTCCGAGCGATGCAGCGGCGGATGAGGTCTCTGATGTTGTTGTGCTTGTCTGTCTGGAAGTACACGGTGGCACTGGACTTCTCCTTCAGGTAGGGCTTCTCGGCCGAGGCCCAGGTGTGCAGCAGGGCAGGCTCGCTGCCCTCCGAGGCCGCAGGGTAGTAGGTGCCTGACTGCAGCGAGCAGGAGTCCAGTCCCTTGGTTCCGGCCTCGGGGCCTCCTGGGGTCTCTGGAGTGCAAGGGGGCTCCTGGGCCTGGGCCTGGATGTACTGGGCCTCCACCGAGGACAGGAAGTCCACCTCACCTTCCTTGCGGAGGGCCTGCCAGTAGGCCTCGGGCCCCCCGTCCAAGAGGGCATCTGTGGCCAGCCGGGCGCTCTCATTGTCGCTGAAGTCAGTCCTGGCCGGCCGGACCCACTGGCTCTTGACATCCTCCAGGCGTTTGCGGATCTTGCCCATGTGCCTTGACCGGCTCATGTCGCCCTGCCCCTGAGTCGTGGTGGGGAGGCTAGCACTCCAGCTGTTCTTGATGTCAAGGGCAAGCAGGCCACACTGTCGAGGAGGAGCAGAGGCCCTGGCCCTCCTGGAAGTCACCCAGATCTCAGGACCAGTGTGTACCCAGCATCCAGGGCTACCTGGCACCCTCACACCAGCTCCAAGGGAGCGATTTCCCGCTGTCTGTCCTGCGCAATGCTTCACACCAAGATCACCAGCTGCAAGCAGGAGTTGGCATATCTCTGAGAGACACCTGCCCTGCCCGCAGGCCAGGGGGCTGGCTCAATCACGCCTTGGCACACTCAGCCTGGGAGACTCCCCACTCCCAGGGGCAGTGGGAGGCCTCAGCGAGCTGCGTTTCCGCTTGCTCGTTGCACAACTGTCCTGGAGACCCTCGGTCTGCGTTATGAACCCGGGGTCCTCCCCCAGCACCATCGTCCCTGTGCCGGGTCCCCTCCTGTGCTCCTCAGTTCAGACACCAGCTGCCTCAAAGACCAGGATGTCCCTGTGGGGGACAGGCTGCCCCTGGGATCTGCCTTCCAACCTGTGTGAGCAGGGAAGCTGGATGCAGGCCAGGTGCTGCACCTTTCTCTTGGTAACACCCAAGTTCCCGGTCCTCCCTGTGCTCTGAAAAATCGCTTCTCTCCCATCTCTTTCCTGCATGTGATTGTCATGGTTGTGTTTGAACAGAGCCCCAGAGCAGTTCCAGGTCTGGGGCCAGCACTGAGAGGACCCTGCTGCTGTGTCTGGGCCATCAGACCCACGGGATCCGTCTGTCTCCCTGCCAGAGGGGTAGGTGGCAGCGGGTGTGCTTGAGATATGGGAACTCCCAAGGGAGAAGCCACGTTTTCTTTCCAGATGAGGTCATGGTCAATTCCACCTCAATGGAATGCGATATCTACAGGCCTGCCTGTCTCCGATTAGGTTCTGCCGGAAACAGACTCTGGGACCAGGATTCAAGTGCAGTCATCCCCCTATATCTGCAGGGGATTTGTTCCAGGACCCAACAGATACCCAAATCTGCAGATGCTCAAGCCCCTTATATGAAATAGGATCGTATCTGCATGTAACATAGGCCCAATGTCCCTCCTTTATACTCTAAATCTCTAGATTATTTCTAGCACCCACAACAATGCAAACGTTATGTAAATAGTTGTTATCCTGTATTATTCAGGGAATAAAGACAAGAAAAAAGTCTGTCCATGTTCAAAACAGAAGCATCCATTGTAGGCCGAACTTACAAGTCAGAAACAATGTCACATTTTCCTATCTTTTTTTGAAAATGCTTGATCAGTGGCTGGTTGAATTTGCGGATGAGTAAACCACAGATAAGGACCTGCAGATGAGGAACCTGCAGATACAAAGGTCACCAATTGGGAGGTGATCCCCAGAAGCACAGATGGGGGAGGGGAGAGTGAGGCAGGAAGGGCGGGGAGCCATTCTGGGGCGAGTTAATGAGCAGGTCACCCCTGTGGAGTCATGAACACCTGTGGGAGGGCTTGGGGTCCAGTCCTGCAGGGCCTCTGGGAGGTGGTGTAGAACACATCTCAGATTCTTTTTACCCAAAGGTTGAGAAAGCCACAGGCTTTATCTACCAGCCTCCATCTGTGGTTGGTCTAGGGCTGCTCCCAGAGCCCCATGGATTCCCCACTCTGCTGGACTGCCCAGTGGGCTTGCCAAGCGCAGCCGTGAAGCCAGAGAAAGCCTGCAGGCGGAGACACAGGTGCGGACAGGGGGAGACGGTGGGAGCGGCGAGTGCCAACGCGAGAACAGCCGGGCAGTGCCCGTATCTGCTGAGACAGCTCTGCCCGAAACCGAGGGCTGTGTGGCCTTCAAACAGCAGGGGCAGGAGGAGCGAGGTCTCTCTGTGGCATAGTACTCTTTGGCGGAAAATTGCTAAAAGCATTGGTAACCTCCCCAAAGCCATGGCCCAAGTGGCTCAGTCCAGTAGTAGAGTAGTATTTTCAAAAGCACAGTCCAAATAAAAGGAATTTTAAGGGGATTTCTCCTTCTCTTATGAAGGACATTGAAGGAATTCAGCTCATGGCCTTGCATAACCTTTCCTGTATTCCATTTTATCTCTTCATCACAATACCCGGAACCTTGAAGAGGACAGGTGTAATAATAAGCTCTTTCTCCCTATTGTCCCCTTGATGCCGTGCGAAGACTCTAGTTGAGTCCTTTAGAATAGACAGCACACACACTTGATGTGTGCTGTCTTTCCTAACCCCTCATTCCTGCGCCCCTGGCAGACATTACTAATTGATCACAGGGCTCTTTACTGGGGGCTGGGAACCACCCTCTTATCTACAAGGGATCCTGGATGTATTTCAAGTGCCCCAGCTTACTAATGAGTGAACTGCAGCCCAGAGAGGGGAAGTGACTGTCCTCAAAGTCACATGGCTGGCCAGAGAGTCTCCTCAGTGTGGTCCCCCACCTCTTCTCTGTAACCCCAGCCCTGTGAAGTGTCATCGTTCCCGCTGGGTCCACTGACTGAAAAACAACTTCCCCCGCCTGGGGTTGTGTGTCTGCACCAGGAAGGCTGGCCAGCTGTTGAGCCACAACTTCAAAGGACCTGTCACCTCCAGGAATTGAGGACTGTGAAGGATTGGCCTTCTCTGTCTTGTGGTCTGATGTGTGTAGTCTTTTCTGCTCTTGAGTGCATCTGATAATGAGGAAAAGGAGGAGGAGACGGCCTCCTATTAGCAAATGGGCGAGGCTGGGGTTTCCTTTATTAGGGCAATTGGATCCTCCCACCCAGAGGGCATGGAGACATTGTTGGTTGTCACGCTCAGGGATCATGCTACCGTCATCAAGTGGGTGCGAGCCAGGGATGCTGCTACATCTCAATGCAGGCGACAGCCGACAAGAACCACCTGGTCCCAGATTCGAGAGTGCTGAGACCAAGAAACACTGGTCTAGGGGGCGACTGACCCTCATCCTTGTGGGAGCTCCAGTCAGTCCCCTGCCTTCGTTTAGCCCCTCCTTTCCGCTAGAAATCTTTGCCTCCACCTCCGCAACTCACTCGAATATTTCTCAAGAGTTCAAGGTCTCTCATGATTCCCACCTGCGTAAGTGAGCATTCTCTGACAATTCTTCCTCTGTGCCTGTCGGGTGCTGGGGGCTCTGTCCCATCTCCCCCACGGCATTTCATTCCTAAAATGTACAACAGCAAAAAAGCCTCCATGCGTCAGAACCAGTACAGCTGCGCTCAGATAGTGCCTAAGATACTATGTGACCTTGGGGAAGTAACATCCCTGGGCTTCATCTTTCCATCCACATAGTAACAGCTGACCTTCATGGGACATGTCCAGCGTATCAGGTGCTCTTCTCAGTGCCTTGCACATGTTAACTCACTTGATGCTCATAGCAGCCCCGTGAGTCTGTGCTAGTACCATTTCTCATGGACAAAGGAAACTACAGCACAGAGGTCAGATACCTGACTCGCCCAAGGTCACCTGGCCAGCAAGCGGCAGTGTCAGGAGCTACACATGGGTGGTCTGGTCCTGGAGTCCACCTGCTAACCACTTGAACTTCTGCCTCTTTCACAGGATGAAACCCAAAGGGTGTGAGATCTAAGGGAGAAGCCCCGGGCAATACATAACGCAGCCTTGCCCCGTTTTTGCTCCTCGCTTCAGCCTAAGGCAGCACTGGTATTTCTTTCTGAGCTTTCCACGTGGTTGATGCAGTTGACACTGTACAGCATGGGAGCCTGTCAGACACCACCCTAGTCAAGGGTCAGAGGGGTCCTCATCCGCAATGGGACACACCGAAAGCTTGAGCCACTTGACAGGATGCAACGAGGGGAGCACAGCGTCGCTCCTGTGGCACCCCTGCTGAAGGTGCACCGCCCGAATTGGGACTGTTTCGTAGTTGCTTGTTTAAGTGAGAATCCCCTTCTTTACACTGTGGGCAGTTTGGGGTGGGAGAGGGAGGTCAACCTAGTCATGACTTAGCTTTTTGGACCTCTCCACCCAGTGCCTATCCCAGTTTGGGGCTGGCATAGAGTCAGCACTCAATCAATGCTTGTTCAGTGAGTGGATGGCCAAGAGCTCCCGGGGCAGAAGCCAGCTTATGCAGCAGAGCTTGTCTGGGGGCAGCCAAGGGCTGAGAGCCTGGGCTGGGGGCCCAGGAACCTGGAGGAACAGGGTGCCTGTTCGGCCTCTTGGAGCAGCTGCCACCCTCTCTCTTCCTCATCCAGGCTTGCAGCAGCATGAAAATTGTACAGTCTCATTACCCAGTGACCTGAGACACGGAATTAAGTTGAACATTAGTTGGCATAATTAACTAGATGGATGAATAGCTCGCTGTCAACACTGATCAATCCATTCTGCCTGTAATCAGCTCAGTGCAGGCAGGCAAGGAGCCCCGACAGCTGCTGCTTCTGCTGGCAAATGAGGACATAGGGTGGGAGAGGAAATGGGTGCCCACCCACCCACCCACCCACCCACAGGTCCTTCTTCAATTGCTTAGCAAGGGAGCAGCCTTCCCAGGGCTGTCTGCAGTGGGCTCATCCTTGGCACCCAGCAAAAACACAGCATAATTCCCAGGGGCCCAGAGTGGCAAAGTCCCTTTGCTCTCCCAGCTTCCCTACTTCCGAGTTCTGGTCCATTGCTCAAGATTTCTGGTCTGCAGAACAACCTCGGGGGCTCCATGTGGGGGCTAGAAAATTTGTAGACGTTATTAAAAATTAAGATATAACTTAAATGCAGCAAAATGTATCCGTGTTATCATACGGGTCTGTGAATTTTCAGAGACCAGCACAGTCATGTAACCACCACCATGATGGAAACAGACTATTTCTAGCATTGCAACAGTTCCCGAGGCCCTGCTGGTGTCATGGGTTTCCCCCATCCCCCAGCCCCTGGCAACCCCTGATCTGTTACTTTTCCCTAAACGTTTGCCCATTCCTGAATGTCCT
>PVKM010051296.1:0-10507 GCA_004027735.1 Carollia perspicillata
GACCTTATCTGAGAAGCACTTTATCTGCCCTTCCATTCTAAATGATAGCCTTGCTAGATAGAGTAATCTTGGATGTAGGTCCTTGCCTTTCAGGACTTCACATACTTCTTTCCAGCCTCTTCTTGCCCGTGAGGTTTCTTTTCTTTCTAAGCTGATAGTCTTAAGGGCACTCTTTTGTAGGTAACTGTCTCCTTTTCTCTTGCTGCTTCTAGGATTTTGTCATTTTTAATCTTGGGTAATGTAATTTGAAACAATTATAGGATAAGTAGCATATTTAGTTTCACAAAACTTAAGATTGCAAAACTGTGTACAAGTTAGTACTTTTATATAACATTTCTTCACTTCAGTTTATTGTTTGGAAGAGATTCAAAGTCATAGAGGTTGTTGTACTGTTAAGTAATTTCCAACTATATTGGGCAAGAATGCAGAAAAGGGTTGGAAGAAGTTTGGTAGAGCACATATTCTTACTGTTTCCCTTTCCTCATGGACATACTGTCTAAGACAGATCTGAAAAGATAATATGAAGCGTGTTTGGTGACATATGAATAGGAGTTTTCTCAGGAAAACTCCTTGTAAGTTTTGCCTCTGCAGCTCACTCTGCCTCTCTCTCTATTTGCTGGTTGATTGAATAAAATAAAGAAAAAGATTAGGTTTAAAAAATAAAATTATAGCCCTGGCTGGTGTAGCTCAGTGGATTGAGCGCGGGCCTGCGAACCAAAGGATCGCGGTTCGATTCCCAGTCGGGGCACATGCCTAGGTTGCAGGCCAGTTCCCAGCAGGGGACACAAGAGAGGCAACCATACATTGATACTTCTCTCCGTCTCTCCCTCCCTTCCCTTCTAAAGATAAATAAATAAAATATTAAAAAAAATAAAAAATAATAAAAATAAAAAATAAAATTATAATAGCTTCTGATGATTGTATGTATCTTACAAATTATTTAAATTTGATTTTGATTTTTTTTCCTTATGAAAGATGTTTTCTTATAAAAGTTTTCTGGTAGGGGGTTTAGAAATTTATAACCTGAGGCTAAGTGAATATCAATAATTTAGATAATTTTCTTCTGCTGCTTTGATAACTTTGAAACTTATAGTATTATACCTGACCCTTCAGATTTTCTGAAAATATAGGTGAACATGCTTAAAATTGTTCACCACAATGATTTAACTTTAAGCACAAATGAAAATACTCAAGTTCTATCTTATGTCAGTTTATTTGAATTTAAAGCAAGGCTTTTCTTTATGTGGTAACATCTACTTTATACCTTTTATTGAACATATTTGAAAGCAATGAACATTATAGAGTAAAAATAGAAGGAATGAATGAATTGTACTTTCCACTGCTTCTTAGTCTCTGAGAATTGTGGGGTTTGTAGAATATTTTTGAAATAAATTTTTTTCAACACATATAGTGTATCAGTTTAAAGCAGATACATTATCTGTCACCTTTTAAGACTTAAAATATTTCAGGCACTATTTAAGTGCTTCAAATATGTTGTGATTTAATCCCTACAACAATCCCCTTATATAAAGGAGGGAACCAAGGTTTGGAGCTAGTAACCGCTCTCTGGGTTCCTCAGATGAATGGTGGAACTGGAATCAAACCCCTTAGACTCAGTGCTGAACATTTGCTAAGAGGATGTGGCTGAAACAAACCATTACATATGGAAATGTGAACTTGATCTCACCAAAAAGTTGATTTTAAGATTCCCTCATACTTACTAATTCTCACAGTTTTACTGTTTTTAAATACTTACTAGATTACTGTGATGGCATGGAATGTGTGACTGATTTTTACCACCTAGGAGTTGATGACCATCTCTTAACTAATTTTTTAAAATTTCAGCTTATTATATAGATAATCATTGGAGATTCTGCTTATTGTATATCCTCTTAATATTAATATATTTTGTAGTAGAAGCTAAGTATACTGAGATAAATTGCCATTGAATCAAACACCCATATTTTCTGATCTGATAAGCACTGTGGTCAAGGATATTAGAGGTCCAAAATATTTTCTCAACTCTGGATATTGTCAGGTTTGTTTTTGTTTTTCTGACATAAGTATTCAGAAAATCCTTCAGTTTTATTTATTCTTTCTTAATTTTTCTTCAGTAATTGAAAATAATGGTTTCTCTCTGCACTCAGTAAATTATACTCTCAGCTTTTTTTTTAAGTCATCATTGTTCTCTATTATATTATTGTTAGTACTTATGGCTAAAAGGACTCATTGGTACAGCTGGGTAATCAACCAGCTGCCATAAACAGCTTTGTTCTGCCATCTCTTCATTGGAAAACATAGAAGATACTGGTTGGCCTGGCTTGGGGCATATAGCATCTCTTGTACGATTATGTGTGGAGCAAGGCAATGTGATTGGCCTAATTATGATTGCATACTTATCCCTGAGGGCAGGGTGTCTTCTGTGACCAAAAAACAAAGAGAAGCATAACCACCAACACCCAGTTTATTAGCTGTATGTTATTGTGCTTGTTTCTGCCAGCATTTTGGAATATGGCCTCGGTAATCATTAACAATTAGCTCACCGACTCCAGTGGGTAATCTGAGGACCACAGAGTGTTAGGACCTTGCCTTCTCTCCATTAACACTGGAGACTACATTATTCTCTCTCAGTTCAAATTTAAATCAATGTAGTTATACTGTGTGTGAATTTGTGTTTATCTATATTTGTCTGTAATAAAGAATTAATTATATTATTAAGTGATAAAGCCTTCCAAGGAATACACTTATTGTCTTATTTATCTTAATCATTATTTCTTTACCTTAGACGAAGGCTGTCATTATAATCATTCTACGTATTCATTAATTTATAAAATAAGCATCTTAGTGACTCATTCAGCTAATAATGACTATTTGACACCACACCGGAATTACGACCTTCCAATGCCTAAGAACACTGTACATCTTCCCAAATGGCATGCCCTGTTTTTTTATATTTTAAGTCAAATAGTAGCTATTTTATACAGATTGAAGTTGGTTGTATGTTTTGTTTTGTTTTTTGCACACCTGACTAATGACCATCTGCTTCCTAATTTTATTTTTGTACTCACTGACTCACTATACTTGTGAGCATGTTTGTTTTTTATTTACTTGCTTAGTTAGTAGATAGGTACTGAATAGTTGCTGTATCTGTATAGAAATATGCACAACATATACTTTTATAAAATCATTTTGTATTATATTATTGAAGACACTGTATCTCTCCTACAGAGAAGTGATTTCAGCAGGCAGGGGGATCGCTTGCTGGTGGTATTTACAGGAGGGTGTTTGTATATACCACATCTGAACTATCCTTATACTTTGCCTATGTTTATAATCATACACACCTGTTAGATGCAAATAAAGTATTATTTACAGTACCAAAAGGCTAAATAAAGTGTTTAAATTAGAACTTTGAAAAATGGTGCTTCAGTAGATGAGGGTTTATTTTTATTTTTATTTTTTGGTTAGTGAACATTTACTTCCTTTTTTTAACAGAAATAAGGTAAGCTTATTTTAGAAAGATTAAAAATAAGCACCTAAGAGGAGAAAACAAAAATGGCCTGTAATCTTAAAAATAAATGACTGATAAAAATGTTACCTTTTCCCAAAAATTTTGGAACAGATATATATCCATATATGTTTATAAACATATCCCCCCTCCTTTCACAATATGGGTTATGCTGATTATTTTGATTTGGATATTTTCATGATAGACTCTTGAACCTTTAGGTTATTTCAGTTTTTCCTCTACTATAAACAATCTTAAAATGAATATTATTATTGCTTATCTATGAGGACATTTGTAATCCCTTTGCATAAATATCTAGAAATAAATGGTCTGGATTTGGGGGTATAGAGATTATTCAGGAGCATATAAACATACACAATGACAAGTTGAAGATTACTAATGCAAGAGTAAGAAGGTTAAAAATGATCTGGTTGATGAAGGCTGATTCAAACCTCACAATTGGATTTCAGCTAGTTCATCTGCTTTATTTTTAATGAGATATAAATGATAATTAATCTTAGCACTTTCTGTAAAAATTCTAGTATTTTCTCTATCCTCCCTGCCCCCAACTTACAATGTTGTTTTATGTAAATATTTTTAAATAGTCATTTCTTACATTGATAAAAGTAGATAATTTGAAGACAGAATACAAATTTTGTGAACCAAAATTTAAGGACTATGCTTTTCCAAAACCACAAATTTAGAAAAAGCGAGATAACGTCTGTGATTCCTTTCAGGCGGATCAGTTGATGTTCGCTCTGCACTTTGTTCGAGGCATGCATCCTGAGCATTTTCAAGAAAATGTAAGTGAATGTAAAGGGTGAAATGTTCCAGTTACGAAGAAGTTCGGTAATGTGCAGATTCATGGTTAGATTAGGAATTACTTTAGGTAGAAATTATATATCGACTTACTCAGTTAGAAATTCAGTGTAAGAAGCTGATATCCAATTCACTCCCCTGTGGGTAGACCCAGTGTTCTGAAGTGAAGGTAAGGCAGAAAAAGTAAGATAAGTAACACCCACACTGCCTGGATTTTTCTGAACTCAAGTCCACTTACTCAAGTCACCAGAAGAGTCAGCTTTCTTACAGCCCTGATGTAAGCAGTCAAAGTGATAAATATAAAAATAAATGGATAAAACAGTATGGGTGTACTTCATTATTTTTTCCCATTGTTTATTGTATTCACTGGCTTGCTCAGAATCAGCAAATGAAGCAAAAGGGTGGACAGTTCTCTGAAGCGTCCTCCCTGCAAGTTTATGTTAACCTTTTAATACATAATTTATCTTCTTTGTCTATGACTTCGTTTCTGGGCTGCCATATAATGCCCTCTCAAACTTGAAAAGAACCTCCTTCAGGCCACAGCCAATTAACCCATCTGCGGTGTGTTTCTAGTATTAAAAATTATATATATTTGTAAGTGATTTTTTCATTATGGCATTATCATAAAGTGAGAATCCATTCATTATTCGGGTGGGAGGGAATAGTGGATGGACAGTGCAACTTGGACCTAGTAGTGACCTTTAATGTTTAATGACTAGATTTTAATGATGTCCTGGGTTTCCTTCATTGAAATAGTTGAAACAATACAGACCATGCCTCTGTTTGCTCTTTGTTTCTCTCTACCTCCACATACTCTGGCTGACTTGTGCAGTTCCTCCTGACCTTACTAACTTGCCTCTCTTTATGTCAATTAGTAACCTTGATGTCTTAATCTCCTCCTGTTAATGTTTTTCATTATAATCAGTATGTTCCACACTTTGTAAGATGTAATATTACCTATTTTTTCTTCCTGGAGTACGAATACATTATCATTGAGAAAGGACAACACTTTCCTTTGACTCATAGGATAACAGTCATTCATATTTATTAGTGATTTAATAATGTTAGTGAGAAGAGTGAATGGTCAGGGTGGGTGGAGAAAGGGAGTATGTTATTTTGGCAGTGTTTCTATATTGCTCTCAAATTTTAATATGTTTTTGCTTTATTTGCTGATCCATGTGTAAAAAATAATATACTACCCATTATTATCTGATTAGGGGACTACAGGGTGAAGAAATAGATTTTCTTAGAGCACTGGATTTCATAACAGTTGACCAACTTTGATTCTGAAAATTAAAAAACAAAGGAATGACAGTCTTCTTTCTCTATTTCAGAAAAGATAATAGAAGTATTTTTCCAACACATGCAATTTTTAAACTCTTGGTGCACCGTGTTGCTTGTTTATTAGTAACAAATAGTGTGTATAGTAGGACAAACTAATAGGTGGTGACAAATGCCGATTGAATGTGAGATTTACCTGTTTTAGATACTGAGACTCCCTTACATAGATAATACAGTTTTTGTTGTAATAAAATTATTCCTAGTAGATTTCATGTTGAAGTTTCAGGTTGATAAAGGAACTCCTAGTGTTGTCCTAGAAATGAGAAGATGTGAAAGGTGTTTCTCTGTTGTCATTGTTGTTTAACATGTCCTTAGCTTCATTGTGAGGCATCTTGTAGGGTTATTAAGAATATCCTGTTAACTAGTTAGTATTTTTATCTTTTTTGTGTTCCTTATATTTTCATTCAATAGGAATGGGATACGTTTACCGGTGTGGTTGTTGGGGACATGTTGCGGAAAGCTGTAAGTAAAAATAATAAAATTCTACTCTTAAGGAAAGTAGTTCTGGCGTAGACTTCATTAATATAATTGCTTCAGAGAAGATTTAAAATATTGTTGAAAGTATACTTTAATTAGAGGACTATGTCCTTGTCTCTATTGCACTTCTGTGAAATGGACCTAAATATATGTTTTTGTTTTTGAAGACTTATTTTAAAAATATTAAATATTAAGAAATTAATATAGTTTTCTTTTTCAGTATATATGTTTTATTCCAAGAAGATTTTTATAATTCTAAGAAAATCAAATCTTTTATTATTACTACAAAAATTTTCTTTTAGGTTTTCTTTTTATTATTAATGTTTTTTTAATCATCATTTATCCACTTTATACCCTCTTCTACCTCCATTTACCTCCCCTCCTCCTGCAATCACCATACCATTGTCCATGTTCATGACTTCTTTCTCTGAAATTTTTTTTATATAATTGATGTTTAAAAGTTACTTTTTAAAACTTTTGATAACTATATTTGAACTTAGCTTTTTGTCTAGTAATTTTCTGTTTGAACATGTAATGGATAACATTATTCCTCAAAGGAGCACACCTAAACTATAATGCAAAATCTAGCTTATGTCTAAAATGTAAGATATACAAAAATAATATAATTTATGGCAGTTTCTTATGTTTGAGTTTTTACTAAAGTTTCATAGAAGATTAAGCACAATGACAGTGAATGCAGCTGTGGACAAAAAGGAGCCATAAACTGAACCTGACCAGCTCAGGGAGGCCTGAGTGCTGGCCTTATAACTCAGAGACCTCAAGTAGCTACATGGGATGGTCTGAAATTAAAACTTCCAAACTAAAAGAGAGTCACGATGGGTAGTCATGTCCTAGGCCAGTATCTTCCTGGACAAAAGTCAGTCTTTATGTTAATTGATCCTGTCCTGTTGTCTTTTTGTAGGTATCTAAGGTATCTAAGATTACATACCTTTGAAATGTTAGAGTAATCCTCTCCTTCCCAGACCCCTCTGGGCACAGTCTCCCACCAGAGCAGGAAGGAGACCACAGAACCTCTCTTTATGTGCTGTGAAGGTTCATTGCTAGCCATCCTGTGCACACCCATGTGAAATGAGTGTCTCTCCATTTACTCTTTATCCAGTCCCAGAGATTTCCCTCCTTTGCTTTGTCCCGCCTCTCTAATCTACCACCAATAGATTTCATAACCCTTTTCACGCCTCCTCCAGTTATTTTAATGTATAAAATAAACTGCAACACTGCCATTCGATGGAGCATTTTCTCTATACTGACTTGAATAATATATATACAAAATAAAGAAATAATACATAGAATGAACTTTTTAAAAACATTTGTTTATAAAAGTAGCTAGTCGATAGTTGAAATTTTTTATTGAATTTTATCTAATATACTAAGGAAAATAATTGCTCTTATTAAAGGACTCTCAACAAAGAATCCGCGATCAACTTCCATCTTGGATAGATCAGGAAAGAAGCTGGGCAGTGGCCACATTAAAGGTACTTTTTTTCAGTATGAGGGATATTTATTTTTTTTGATATTCATATTTTTTATATTTTTATTTGATATTTTTTAATTTATATTTTTATTTGATATTCATATTTGGTATTGATATTTCTGTGAGTATGACTTAACATCTCTGGGTAAAAGGATATCAAATAATTCTGATTAGTCCTTTTATTAATTATTAATTAGTTACATTTTTTATTCAACATATCATCATGAGTCTTCATATTACACAATGTTCTGTGATAGCACAGTACCCATAAAGAATATAAAGATAAGTAAATATTCTTTATAGTACCCATAAAGAATATAAAGATAAGTAAATAAAAGATCCTCTAATATGCTGGTGGAAGCCTTAAATATACAGTAATTCAGGACTGGAAATGAGATGCAGTGTAACAATACTTCTGTTGAAACTAATTTCTCAGGGTAGGGGGTAGGGGTAGGGGGGAAAGGCAGAAAACTGCACTTGAACAACAATAAAATTGTAAAGTATTTACAGAAAAGAAAAGAATTTCTCAAATTTCACTCTTTTACTTCTGTTCATCTTTTAAATATCTTTCATCCTTAGTCTTTCTCCAGACTTGCAGTCCCTCTTAGTTTTAGCTGTCATTGTTCAACTGGATTTAGCAAGTGCTCTGCTTCTAAACTCAGACCTCGCCATTTTATTTCTATTTGTTATGTTTTAAAGTTTAGTTGAGGTATGGTTAGTGCCCTTTAAAACCTTTTCATGGTTTCTTAACACGCACAGGATGAAGTCCACTCTTTTTTGGGATGACGTATGATTCATGACCTATTCCTTAACTGACTCTTCAGTTTTACTTCCAGTCCCTTCCCTCAGTGTTTCTGTATTTGCTGTTTACATTATTCTCGCTGCCTGGCAAGCCCTGACTATTTTTACTGTCAAATGTCATATTTTTTTTTAGGATTTACCGAAAGCATTACCTCCTATATAGCTTTTGCCTGATTACTCCATTCTGTCTTTTCTATCAGCATATATCTTGGACATTCTTATATCATAGCACCTTTCACGCAGATACAAAATGATTTGTCACGTCTGCCCTTTCTCCTAGAATCTTGGCCTTCTTAAACTTTATTTGCCTAACATTTAGTGCAAAACCTGACTCATTTACTCTTGTGTTTATTCAGTAAGTTAAATTCAGTTAAATTTAGCATGGTTAAATTTTGTTAAAAACTTTTTGGTTGGATACATTAAGAGTATGAGTAGACAAACTAATGACACATGGATATGGTAAATTTTGCGTTGTTCATGTATTCCACAGGGTTAAAATATTTATCAAGTATTTATAACATGCTCTGTGAGGATGGAGAGTACTGATATATTAAAGTCTTAGTTCCTGCTTTCTAGGTGTATATCACCTAGTATAGGAAAAATGTTTTAAACAATTATAATAGGATGCAAAAAGTGAAAAAAATGAATTTGAAGGGATTTCTGGATTATTGGGCAGGATTTCTGAACTAGCTCATGTACTTCCAATGGCAAAATTAATAATAATCAACATTTTACAGATAATTGTTGTTTGAACAATTGATATGCCTAGAGGTTACACTTGATGAAGAGATAACAGTTTAAGTAAAGGTTACAGGTAAAGAAATGCAAAACATTTCGGAAAGGCAGCTTTACATTCAGAAGTTTTATGGCATATATTACTGTTGTATTATTATTTCAGTTTACAAAACATTTTCAGCCCTGGCTGGTGTAGCTCAGTGGATTGAGTGCGGGCCTGTGAACCAAATGACCGCGGTTC
The DNA here is from genome assembly GCA_004027735.1 of Carollia perspicillata. Taxonomy (NCBI): domain Eukaryota; kingdom Metazoa; phylum Chordata; class Mammalia; order Chiroptera; family Phyllostomidae; genus Carollia; species Carollia perspicillata. Next base: position 9,415 of record PVKM010051296.1, read on the forward strand.
AATTCCCAGTCAGGGCACGTGCCTGGGTTGCAGACCAGTTCCCAGCAGGGGACGCGCGTGAGAGGCAACCATATATTGATATTTCTCTCCCTCTCTCCTTCTCTTCCCCTCTAAAGACAAATTAAAAAAAAACATTTTCAAATGAATTATCTCATTTAACTATCACAAAAAGTCTAAGAAATATGTGTTACTAACTCTGTCTACAGATGAGAAAGGAGAGTGAGCAGTAGTGAGTTTTTAAGTGAATGAATCTAAGGTTTTTTAAAATTTCATACACATTGTTGAGGACCTACTATATGTTAAGCATCATGTTAAATAACTGAGATGCATAACCTTATTGTACCATCACAGTACCCTAATGATGAGATCATAGTTATGCCTGTTTTAGGAAGGCAGTAACTAAGCTGTAGAGGTTAAATGAGTGACCTAAGATCAAATAGCTGGGAAGTGTTGGAACTATGATTTTAAATCAGGCATCCTGACACCAACTCCATGCCTTTAATATTTAGGTTTTCCAGATGGAGTGTTTTCTTTGCCTCTCTCTCCTTCCCGTTCCATCTCTTTCTTCCTTGCCCTCCCTGCTCCTCAGTGTTATTTGGCTGGTGAGGATGGTAGCATGAGGAAGAAAAAGAAGTTCAGAAGCCTAACTTCCAACAGTTCTGTGTTCTTTACCCAGGCCAAAGTGTTGATTTTGTGAATAAGAAAAGACAAATATGCTTCTCTCAAACTCTATCTGTATTGCTGTAGCCAGTGTGGCTCAGTTGGAGTGTGTCCTATAACCCGAAGGCTGTGTGTTGGGTTCCCAGTCAGGGCAAATACCTAGGTTGTGGGCTGGATCCTTGTTCAGGCGCGTACAGTCCCTGATGGCAGCCGATCAATGTTTGTCTCTCACATACATCTTTCTCTCCCTTCCTCTCTCTCTAAAAAGAAATGAAAAAATGTCCTCAGATGAGAATAAAAAAATCTATACGTATGTTTTCATTCTTGTTTAGCTTCCCCTGATTTTCTTCACAACTACAATATTGTAATAGTACAGTAGCACATAGCAAAAATAATAAGAGTAGCCAGCATTTATTAGTGACTATGTTTAAGG
>PVKM010051297.1:0-10512 GCA_004027735.1 Carollia perspicillata
AACAACAAACACTTATTTCTCATAGTCCTGGAAGCTGAGAAGTCCAAGATCAAGGCACTGGTAGGTTGTCTGGTGAGAGCCAGCTTCCTAGTCCTCAGAAGGCTGTCTTCCCACTGTAACCTCACACAATGAAAGGGATAAGGAAGCTTTCTGGGGTCTCTTTCATAAGGGCACAAAGCCCATTCATGAGGGCTCTATCCTCCTGATCTAATGACCTCCCAAAGGCCCCACTTCCAAATACCATCACAAAGGGGGTTAGGTTTCAACATAAAAGTTTTGGAGGGACACAAACACTCAGTCTGCTGCACCAGGTAAAGACACTGGCCTGGCAGCAAATCATGTAAGAATTAGGTCTTAATAGGTAACGAATTCAGCTTAAGACAGGAATGTGATAGGATACAAGGAAAGGGGAGGAGAGGGGACACAGGAGAGAGGGAGGAGACCAAGGAGGGAGAAACTGGCACGAAGGCATCATGGTCATTAGAAGACTTGCAACAGATCACTTGGCAGTATCACCTGACAATTCCCAGCACCCACAGAGACACAGTCCTTCTCACGTTAGGGCTCTTTGAATCATTGTGTGGGTACCGGAAAAGTTCGATTGGCACACACACAATTTCGTGAACACAGTGATTCAGTCCCCTTGCCACGCTCCCTTGAGCCCCGTGCTCAGCCCTCTGCAGCCTTCACAAAGGCAGAGCCCCCGCCCACCAAAGGATGCCTGGCTGGAAACTCCTGGGTTGACTCAAGGGGGTTGTTGTTTGCTTTGCTTGTCTTGTTTTTGTTGTTGGTTTTTGCTTACTTATTGGGCTTTTTACAAATGGATTATGCTGCAGTATCCTTAGAGGAAAAGGCCTGCTGGAACAGGTAGGTATTGGGAATAATGCTGATTACATCTTGGAGATATATAGCATTTCTGTTTCTAAATTCTTTTTCTTCTTTTATGAAGGCAGAGAGCCATAGGGCAAGGTGACTTTTTTAAAAATGATTTTATTTATTTATTTTTAGGGAGAGGGGAAAAGAAGGAGAAAGAGAGGGAGAGAAACATCAATGTGTGGTTGCCTCTCATGAGCCCCATACGGGGGACCTGGCCCGCAAACCGGGCGTGCGCCCCAACTGGGAATTGAACTGGCGACCCTCTGGTTTGCAGCCCATGCTCAATCCACTGAGCTACACCAGCCAGAGCTAAATTCTTTTTTTTTAATTTAATTTTTTTTCTTTTTCTTTTTTTTAATTGTTCGATTACAGTTGTTCCCACTTTCCCCTGCCCTGCCCACCCCCCGCCTCTCACATCCAATCCTCCCCTGGCGCCGCACCCCCCCACCCCACTGTTGTCTTTATACATGTTTCTTGATGTGACCCTTCCCTTTCTTTCCCCTGTTATCCCCCTCCCCTCCCCTCCAGTCACTGTCAGTTTGTTCTTTATTTCCATGTCTCTGCTTAAATTCTTGATGTGCCTTCACATCGGTGATCTCTTTAATCTTCACGATATCACGACGAAGTGGACCAAAGTTGACAGCACAGGAGCCAGGATCGGGCCTGTCAGGGCTCCAGTGTTTCTAAGCAGAAAGCTTAAGAGACACTCAGCCAAGTCATGGGCTTTCAAAATCTTGCATTTTCTAGACTAAGAGATCATTTGTCTAATTGTTTTCTTTGCTTTTGGGTTCTTTCCAAAGTTAATTACCAAACTTAATTAGTTCTAGTTATGAGATCTCTGAGACTATATTCTTTGTAAACACATGCTACTTTATTAGTTAAGTCTAAATATTTACAAAACCTTTTAATCTAGTAGTTTGGCTTCTCAGATAAGGAGACACTGAGAAAGAGAGGCAACCAGCCCAAATGCCTGAAGCTTGCAGGACATGGAAGACCTCTTTCCTCCTCTTGTTTTATCTTCTTTGTTTTATTTTTAATTAGCACCTGCATGGGCAGGAGAGGATGCAGCAGGGTGAAATAGGCAAGTGATTGTAGTATTAGAGGTGGTGGGTCTATCAAAGTTGAGGAAACGGTCAAATCGGTAAGCATAAATAAAGATCACACAACGGTTTTTCAACACCAGTGGCTTCATAGTATCCAAGAATAAAACCATTTTCAGGGTACTCCTAAATGACCTCTCCCAGCCCAGTGTCTCCAGGGCGCTGACTATGGCTACAGACTGTACCAAGAATCTGAGCCATTTGTCTGAATCTGAAATATTTCCCCCATAGATGCATAGAGAAGACCCACAGGTATATTCATATCAGTAAAAAAAATTGGCCCATACCTTAACTGCTAAACTCTTTGGATAAACTCCAAAGCAACAAATCATTATATGCGCCAGGAGAGAAATTTTTTGACAGATCTATCTGTATGACCCTAATATGTACATATGATAACAATTATAACAGACACCTTATGTTTGTATACCATTGTACAAGTTACAAAGCACATCCCCACTTCAAATAAGCATGTCGACAAAGGCACCTTAGACTGACTCCTTCATAGTATGGCGTAGAAGGTAAATGGAGATAAACGAATCAAATGGGTTAGCAGCAAATGCTGAAAAAAAATATTACAGAGCCCATTACTTGGATGGGGATAGAGGGCATGAGGAGTCAAAGAAAACGAAAGTTAAGAAGTAGTAAAAGTTATGAAAAAGCACAAGGAAGTACAGAAAATATACACAGAGTACAGTGGTCACAAACTCAAGTGCCTTCATCTGAATAAAGCAAATGTGTAAAATTGCAACCATATGGCAACAATACATACCTTGCCAAAAAATACATAAATTCAAAATTTGGTCTAAACATTGAGCCGGCCAAATAAAGCACATCTTCGGGGCCTATTTGGCTTTCTGGCCTCCATTTTCTAAATCCTGGGGGATGGAAAGAAAGAAGCCAGTCAGTGTGGAGAGAGCAGTGGAGGTGCCGAAAGGACAGTGACGTCACTGAAACTGACACGGAGAGGTCAAGACCATGCCACTCGCCTGTGAGAGACAGAGGAAGAGAGGGAAGGGCAGGAGAAGTGGCCCTCCAGTGCGCTCCGTCCCCTGGGACTCAGCTCTCCCCTCCTGACTCCAACATCGCAGTGATTGTGCAATAATGCTGCTTTGTTAAAAAAGTAAAAGTCCTTCCCTGTAGGAAAACAGTCTAACAGAAGCTGCCCCTATGCATTCTCTGCTTTTCACAAAACCCCTCCACAGCGGATACTGGACATTGGGGCTCCTGGGCTGGGGTCTCATCTAGCGCTGCTCCCAATTCACCCCACAGGTTTCCCTTCAGCACAGGAAGACTGAGAAGCAAGTGCAAATGTGTCCTCCTTATGTGGCATTCCGTTTCAAACCTGCTTGATTCACAGTGGCCAGGAGATCACCCTCCCAGCCCTCCAGAAAAAGGTGCTCCCTGAAGGGGAACTAGTGGCGGTCTTGCCAGTGCCAGGAGAGGTATCCTCTCACACTCACCTAACTCTGACTTCAAAACACCTAAATATGTCCAAACACCTAAATATGTCATCATGTGGGGAATAGAAGGCAAATATGTAAAAGAATACAACCATACATTAACCCGAATAGTGCTAATAAATTGTTCGGCTTCGCAGGAAACAGAAAATAGCTAACGGAGCAGGCGGCCATCGTTCATCACGTTCCCATTTCCCCTGCGGAGAGCAGCGGTAACACGCTCGCTGAGGGTGACGAGGTGAGCCCAGGGAGCTCCTGCCTTCTAAATGCTAGAGGACATGGCGTTGTCACTCTAGGACGAAGAGAAGTAGCAGGGGGCATAGACCATGCAAGGGACCTTTGTGATGTGAACCCAAAATGAGGCAGGATGGGGTAGTGGTTGGGACAGTGGCCTTCGGAGGTGGTCAGGTTTAGATCCAGGAATGGGTTTTTGGAGCAGGGGTGGGCACGTGACTCAAACGAAATTAGCCCATAGGCTAACAACCAACCTATGCTCTGCATGGCTGTGAAAGGTGACCTAGTTTAAGTCCCAGTCTTCTCTTTTGTAAAATGATTAACAAGGAAAAAAAAAAAAACCCTAACTTAAAGGGGCCATTGCAAGTACCCACTGGGATCCAGCGAAGGAACCTACAGGCACAGTGCCTAGGATATGGAATACACTCAACAATGGTTAGTTATTGCCAACATTTAGCCAAAGAAGCAGCCACATAGCCCAGAGGCCAAGATTCCAGGTCTCGAAGGCCAGACTAAGAGGGCAGATTTTTCCAAGCTTCTGTTCTCTATCACCGTGAAAGGGAAGTCCACTAGGTTGGGCAGATCACAGCGCCAGCTACAATTCACTTTTTCACTCACTAAGGAAACAAAAGTCGCTCGTAGGTTAAAGTAGAGTAAAATACCCAAATGCTATCAGAAATGATCAAAACCTGGCTTGTAGGACATTATTTTATTATGTAACAAAAAATAGAGAAAGGAAATCGGTTTTCCATTTGCTTATGAAGGGAAAACATCACAATCACAAGTGGATGATGTAAGGAAAGATCCATAACCCCCACCAGCGACCTTGCATTGCGGGGTAAGACAGTGTAAGTCCGTGCTGGTAATGCTGCTGTGTGCTGATGGCACTGGGGGACACTGTAACTAAGCCAGTCGTGAGCGACAAAACCTATTTCCTTCGTTCCATTCCTCCCTTGCAGCAGCGTGACCTAGAAAGGTGTCAAAGGCCGAGAAACTACTTAGAGGGCTATGGATTTTTGTTATGACTTTCAATTTTAAGTTCTTGCATGTAGGGACGTATCTTTTATGTTCTGTAGGGTATATTCATGGGCATCAATTACCAAACTAAAGAAATCTAAGAAGTACAAAATATATAGTTATTAGTTGAAATACATTTATACACAGGAGTCATTTTCTTTCTCTGAAGTGCTACATGAACTTGAGCCACACATGCATACAGACCAAGGTCAATTTGAGGGATAGGTTTTTTTTTCTGCTTGCTGATAGTAAGCAATTGCAAGGGAGGCAGGGAAACTAGACTAGAAATGCAGGATTCCATCGCCTTGGCCTCCACAGTCTCTCTCCCCTCTGGCCCAAGGCCAAACTCTTTACCTCCTGAAGTATTGGAGGCAGGCAAATTGTACAGACAGGCTGGGCATCTTCAGACCTCACTGGTGGCCACCTCCTCGCCGCCCAGCCTGTTTGTCTTCATCAGATGGTTTAGATCCATTGCTCTACTCCAACACGAAAACCGTCCTGCAAAGCACTGGGTTTCACCGGGCACAATGGGGCCAAAGGCCTTTTTTCCATTCTCACTGACACAAACATCAAATGACTCTGCTATGTCACGCTATTCCACCCCAACATGCCTGACGCTCAGATACTGCATTCTTTCCTACACCTAACACACACAGCCAGAACACGTGGAAACTAAAATAAATGCTTTTAATTAACAGATTAAAACACATCTGAGCCAAGTGAGGGCTGTCAGCTGTTTCAGAAGCCTCCTTGGTCGCTGGGGTAGCCATGATCGATCAAACCCTTCAGACACATTATGGCCACAAAAGGGATGGCATTCTCAGACTCTTTCATCCACAGAGTGGCTTTGTGGTTCACTCTGCAGAAGTTTTTTTCCTACGTATAATAAATGAGTTTAAGCCAGAATCAAATTTTGATACTTAAAAAAAAAATCAGCCGGTACAATTGATAGCACCAGTTAAAGGAATGAAACACTTTTGCATAGAAACAATGATTCATGAAATACTCCTCCCTACAGGAGATGAAACCATTTGGGCTTTCCTCGGAGATGCTTATATTACTGGCGACGTTTTAAAAAACTTCATTATATAGAGAAATTTCTAGCTTTCAATTTTTCTTCTTGAGAGGGTGCAGTGGTTGCTTGGGTACATGTGTGTCTCTTGGTAAGTGTGTGTGTGTGTGAGTGTGCCTACACACACATGTGTTTCATAAAATTAGATTCTAGCAAAGGGAAAGTGCATTTATGCAAAAGCAATTCATCAACCACTTCTGTGCTCAGAATTCACCGAGGTAATTTAGATACTTTAATGGCAAGGTAGTTTGGGTAGGTAGGAGGCGATGTCCCCTCCCCCATTCAAGAGCTATGGTAATAGAAAACGTGTGCTCTAAATGAATCTTTTCAGGAAAGTAATTCTCGTTTTAATTATTTATCCACTACCAAATATAAAATATAATTACACAGCCAATGTCCATGGGAGCAAAATCCACAGTGCGGTACAGAGTGGAAGAGATTTCTGCTTCTAGAAAATTTCCATTTGAAGAAAAAAGATATAAAAAAATAAGATTAGTCAAATGCAGCTTTTAGTGCTAATCTGATTTTCATAATATTAGTGTTTAGTGAGAGCCCACCACTTGCTCAAACACAATGGCTCCAGAATTTTCAGTGTTTTTACCATGGCCTTGACCTTTATGATGTCAGACATATATTACTTCTCTGCTGTAATTTACTATTGACATCACGGATTAAATTTGTTGTTTCAGCTAATGTAACTCAGCAAGCAAGGTAGATTGTGAAACCAAAGCCAGCTACTGAAATACGAGGGTTGTCAAGTATAAATTTACAAAAAGATATTCAGACTGGGTGTGGAAGACAAAAATAAATGGACAAAGAAGCTGTTTTTGACAGACTGCAAGGGGCTAGAGACTTCAACTTGAACATTGTAAATCCAAATGTCACGAAACACTGCTGCAGAGTGGGAGATACGTCTATTCCTCAGGAATATAAATGGTGATGGGAAACCAAACTTTCGAGATGCTGTGCATTTTTAAAAAGTATATATCCCTGCTGCCCAATAATGAACTCACTGGCCCCTTTCTCCTCTCTCCCCACCACAGCTTGAAAACCATTGCAAGTCCCCACCCCAGAGCCATAATAACCATAACATGAGAGTCCCAAGACACCATTTGGACAAGAAGCCAACGAACATCAAGAAATGTGTTCAAATGCATTTTTTAGAGAAAAATAAATTACCTAGGTGACTATATTCCCCAAACGTGAGTTCTCATGTCTCATACAAATAATGTTTTTAATTCCAAAGCCTAGGTTGCTTCAGAGGGGATGTTGTAATGACTGAAACATGGAAAGGTGCCCCCATCACTCAGCGTCCGACTCCTTGGGAAGCAGCTGAGCCACCCCCACAGCTGGTCTCAGAGCGAGTCCGGCCACCGGGGTTGTGGCAGCATGTTTGTGGGCAGGCTCTCTTCGCACCTTCCTAACGTTTCATTGCCCCAGGTACTTTGCAAGCTAGGAGAGTTTCAGAAAAACCGGAGTTAGAACACAATAAACGTGGGCTACATGGATGGATTGACAGACAGGTGGGTAACACAAGATGAACAAGAAGCCTAGAAAGCGAAAATGCCTTTGCATGTGTTTAATTATCCATTAAAAACAAATGGATAATGCCTATTTAGATTTCTCAGTCTAGTCCAGGGTTAGAATTGATCACCTGGACAGTGTTCAGTGGTCATGCACTTGGGGCACTTTCATGGGGATGAAAAGCCTAGGAGTCCTCTTGTCTCTATAAACTCCCTTAATCACCTGTTATCCAGGTGTGCAATGAATATTTATGGAGTAGTACCCAGTACTTACGCTGTACCGGGCTTTGAAATCACCCAGGAGTCATTACGAACAGACTCTGCCCTCCAGTGTTTAGTCTAATGTCCACATGTGGGCATGTTAGGAGAGAAAGTGCATATTCTAAGAGCACCTCTAATGGGGGAAACGAGGACACGAATACATTCTTTGCTCCTGGACCCGGATAGTGCCTTTGAAGAAGCTGTCGAAAGACTCACATGGAGCCGGGCAGAATTTTCAGGTAGGCATGAAAAGAGATGACACAGAAAGCATGCATTTATATCCACTGTGGTTAGCCTTGGAGATGCCCAGATTGAGAATAGGGTGACCCTCAGAGACCCATCGCCATCTTGGGTGTGAGGAGCCTGGAAGGAAGTCCTGCCGTGAACCTGAAAAAGGGACCGAGAGTCCCTTGAGCTGAGTCCAGGTGTAACCTGGGAATCTCTCCAGGTGCAGGAGAGATTCACAACCTGCAAAGGAGGCTGTACCTTGCCTAGACTCCTTGATACCTCTTTAAGTTAGCTTTCAGCTGATCAATCGACTGCAGGTTAATCGACACCCTCCAGAACGCCCTCTCTTGATGTAATTTAAATGCCCATAGTCCCGGGTCTTTTTGATTTTTGAGCCTTGGTGGGTGGGACATTTTATTACTAAAGCTGATGGCTTCATTCCCCCTGAAGAAAATACTATGTTTCTTTATTTAGAAAAACACCTCCTTTGTTTAGGAAGATCCTCAACCCCTACCCCTACTGTGCCCCGTCTCCTGCACTGCGTTACACCCCACCCCCCATTTCCATGAGCTGTGTGCACTGGACTGGAGGCGCTGTGCAGCAACGCATCTCTGTCTGCCCCCAGGCCGGTGGGTCGGTTCAGGTTTGCTCTGCTGCAGTCAACAGAAGGCAAAGACAGTGGCTTAGCCGCTATTTTCCCACATGTCACAAAGTTGGTGGGTATTATGTGCAAAGTTGATGCAGCGGCTTCTAAACCATGAAGGACCAGGATCCTTCCAGGTTCTTGCTCTGCCACATTAACTTGTGGCTTTCATTGTCATGTTTCAAACAGGAAGGAGAAAATGACAAAAATATGGGAAGTAGGGTCTTTATCAGAAAAAACTCTCCCTGAAATCCTCAGCAAAATTCCACTTAGTCAAACAAAACTAGATCACTCTTAACTGCAAAGGAGACTAGAAAACAGAGGAGCTCTCTGGGAACAATTCCATTATGGACAAAATAAGGGGTCTATGGACGAGGAGACAGGGAAAGAATGGAGATTAGGTAACAGCAGGTGTGTTCCCACGCCCATACACCCGAGACTCTGCAGTATGTGCTTGTTGAAGTGAGTTATAGGCTATGCAAACACCTGAGGACGCTCTCCCCAGGTGCCCATCGGGAGATGAGAAGACACCACAGCTGTGGTACATTTACTCAGTGGAATTCTATGCGCTGTAAAAAAGGAGGAACTCTCACCCTTTGTGACAGCATGGATAAACCCAGAGACTGTTATGCTAAGTGAAACAGCCAGTCAGAGAATGACAAATACCATGTGATCTCACTCATATGTGGAATCTAATGAACAAAATAAACTGATGAACGAAATAAAACCAGAGGCATGGATACATGGAACAGACTGACCGATCTCAGAGGGGAGGAGAGTGGACTGGAAGAGATTAGCCAAAGAACATACCAGTATATACATATTTGCCTAGCCCATGGACAGAGACAACAACGTCGTGGAGGGGGGGTCAGTGGCTGAGTGGAGGGAAAAAATTGGGGGAAGGGAGAAGGGGGGACATCTATAATAATGTCAGCAATAAAAAATATTTTAATTTTGGAAAGACTGCCCTCAGTTTTTCTAATGCACACACGCATACACACACTGAAAGGCTCTCCATAATAGTACTTTTTTCTGAAGACTGGGAAGATGATAAACTCCCCCAGATGCTCCTGTATAAACAGTAACAAAAGTTCCATGGACATTTCCTTATTTGCAAAGTGACAAGAACCCCGGACCTTCAAACAGAAAACCAGGGTTCTGGAACCGATTCGCTACCAGCCATGTCGTGTTTGCTCAGTCTGGGCTCTAGTTGCCTAACTGGTCTCACTGCCCACACGCCTGTACCTCTGCAAGTCCCTTCTCGCCCCAGCAGATACATATCTCTCCACAGCTTAAAATCCTTCCACGGCTTGGGTTGAAATCCCAGATCCTCAGGATCTGGTCCTCGTCTGTGTCTCCCACTTCATCCTCCACCACTCGAGCCTCTGCTCACTTGGCTGCACTACCCTGGCCTCCTTGGTGCCCTTCACCCCTGCCAGTGCACTGCTGGCCTTGGCACTCGCTGTTCCCTCCACTGGAATGCCCTGCCCCCAGGCCTCAGTGACTGCCTCCTTCTTACTGTTCAGGCCTCAGTTTAATTGTCGCCTCCTGACACTGACATCGACAGTACCGTTCTGCATGCAAACCCTCTTCTTTGTCACAGAGCACATACCGCAATCTTTAATTATCTTGCTGATTTATTTGTTTGTTGTCTGCATCCCATTGAGAATGTAAATTTCTTGAGAATAGGAACCTCCTCTCTCTTATTCTTTACAGGTAACTGTGGCACAGTTTCTGTCAAACATACATATAACAAGTATTTATTGAACAAATTAATTAGGAACGAGTCTCTTTAACTCAATCTCACAAGTCCCTTCCAACCCCAAAGCCCTCTCTATGATTCCAGGGGCCACGGGTCGCTGTGAGGACAAAATGAGATGATGTATGTGAGAGTATTTTAAAACTTCTAAGCAATGCACAAATGTTAAGGCTATTTTAAAAATACAGTGATCCAGGGCAATTTGTAAACTGTTACAATTGGCTCTTTGATCATTATTTAGAAATCAAAGCCTGAAATGGTAGACATTCGATTCACAGCAAATGAACCATTTTGGGGGAAAAATGTTTTCTAAAGAGGTGATATTCTGGAAAATAATAC